>DWEI01002277.1:0-14665 GCA_018245875.1 Mysoria ambigua | reverse complement strand
GAATGGTGAATAAAAAGATGGCGCGTAACGGAAAAAAAAGATGGCGCGTAACGAAAAAATGTTACACTAATTTTTTTTCCAACCCCGATAGAGAAGTTTCACTTCAAAAAATTTTTAATCACAATATATTGATGTATTTTGTAATGGAATATAAATAAGCAAGTATTGAAACCAACATGGCCAGTTGTAAAACATTCAGATGAGATATTTTATGAGACCATAAGAAATCAAGTGGAGCCTGATCCTTGAATACTTGTATCTTTAAAAATTATGTAATTTTTTGGTGCAATAGGCTAATAATGGTTTTTCATCTCATCACAAGCATCCAGGTAACTTACAGGTAAAGTTAACCAAACAAAAAAATTTAGGAAAACTTCTTATCTTTAGTTGCATGCTCAATACTTCTTAAAGTGCTTCTTCGAAGCTGTAGACTTCTTACAGAGCATCCCTATGCACATTTACTTAAATATTCAACACTGTTTAATTGAAGAAAAAGAATTACTTGCATCACAATCTTAATTCTGCACTTGCCACTGCCAACATATTTAACACTACAGATCCTAATAGACAATTACAGCACACCTCAAGTTACAACAATTCACCTATGTTTTCAATTGCTGAGCCTATTGTGTTATATAATTTCTTATGGAACAATGTATATTTATAATTTAAGTTATATAAATAATAAACTATTCTGAATGAATCATTTGTAAACACTTGAGCATTTATATTTTGACATACCTCTTGTCCAATGTATCCAAAACCGATGTCCTTGAAAGAAAAGATTACAGAAGAAGCATATGTCTACCTCAGTGAGAATATAGTCTACCTTGTAAAGGCTCTGTTGTGATGTAATAATTAACAATATACCATCCCCAACTAAATTTAATAATAAAAATTATGTTAATACTAGTTTTCTTTTTCATATTCAGGTAGTGGTGGTGTACCGAAATCAGGCAGTTTACTCGACGAACGAATTGTGGCAGCCGCAGATGATGCCTTCACCTTGGCCGCAGCAGGACAGCATCATTGGACTATTAGCCTTTCTGCAGAATATTAAGCGACAACCAGGGATGGGGTTTATACACCAGGCAGTCTTGACTCCCACCCCTGGATTCATACTGTTTAGGTATCAGATTCCAATTAATTTTAATTAAAAGAATGCTGTTATATTTGTATTATATTATAACAAATTTCTGAGAGCGATTTCAGCATTTGCTCATTATGTAAAAACCATAGCTTTAAAATTGAATTTAAACTCATACTTAACAACTTGTTTATGTTGTTATATGAATTATCAGTTTGGATTTACTACAATAAAAAATATAAGCAAATCTTTAGTGTGCTTGTATAAAATCCTCCAGAAATATTTTTATGATACCTTTAAAGTCTTTTTATTGTTGTACTACAATGGAAGTAGATCCTCTTTCCAATTTCCAAGCTACATGCCTAGTGTGGTGATTGAGCAAAACACTCTTTGGAGTAGTGGGATGCAGAAGGCCTGGGCTACATACTGTTGCCCTTTGTGTAATGATGAATATATTTATTATAAGCAAGGCTCCTTCGAATGTTCATTTTTCAATATATTTGCAGGTGGATGTCAAACCTACGCGACAAGTGTGCGGTGCCCGTCAATAAGGAGGTGTTGCCGAAGCTGCAGGAGTTCACCCCGGGCCCACCGCCTCGCGAGCCGCACAGCCGCGCCCCAGTCAACGTCATCATCGCTGATTTCGTGGACATAGATGATGCCCTCTTTTCCAAAACAATCATCCAACTCAACTATAAACTTTTAAGAAACACCGACATAGTCTATCATAACGGGTAAGAAAGACGCCTCATTAGTGTTAAGATAAAATGTTCTATTTTTACCTTTGATATTCAAAGAAAATTCCAGAAACTCAACTTGTACCTGATTTTTTATTTTTTTACAGAAATGTAACGATTCTATTTTTTAAATTTAATTTTCTATGTGGTTATGTATGCTCAAAATTAAAATGTGAACAGTAAAACATGCTTTGAAAAAAATTGGTTTCTTTATATAACATTGACATATCTTTTCAACATAAAAATTTATCATTTTTAAACATTACTTTTTGAGAACAGTTTGTTACAAAAATCGTCTAACTTTATCTTTTCACACAGATTTTTAAATGACCATTTATTGTTCTGAAGCTCCTTGCGATCAGTATTGTTCAAAGGAGACAATAATTGATCTGACAAGTCATCGGAAATCTCCATAATTCTGCAAATTTTGTCCAACCGTTCTAGATCTTCCAAGGAATTAGTCAAATCGGTAATATTAATAACTTGAGACTTTCGTTCCTTCATGTGAAACGAGTTTTCAGAGTCCGTAGCGCTAACACTATCTAATTTGTCATAAATATCGTCTTTATGTTTTATATATCTGCTACTTATAGTTGTGGACGTTTTGTCATCACTGAGACCACATATTAATGGTTTCTCGGAGGTACCACCACCGTCTATGGCTAATTTCTTCAGCACAACTTCAAGCCTTTCTAGTAAACTTTGACCTACATGCCTATTATCTTCTTGCCTTTTATCTGCCACCGGATCTTCTGGGTCTTTATTTTTAATATCTTGTACTTTGACATCATTCTCTTTAGTTGCATCTGTGTCATAGCTATTTTGTGATGTATCTATTAAAGTTTTACTTTGCTTTGACACTGCACAGAAAATATCTTGTTCAGTTTTATAGCATTCATGCGAAGTTTTGTTTTTATTTTTGCTGTTATTGATTTCGTGTTGATGACATGTTAGTGGTATCCTAGAATCCTTCAATGTAATAACTCCAAAATGCTCACATTCTTTAGTTTCTTTGTGACAATTCTGATACGGACTATCTATAAGTGTTACTATTTCCTCAATTTGCGAATTTTCTTTTAAGATATTTGATGTATTATGTGTTTGAACTTGACAGTTATCTAATATGCAACTATTATTTACAGAGTTTTCAGATTTTTTGGATGTTGAAGCTGAAAAAGTACTTTTTGTACTTATCAGTACTGGTAACCCACTATTGCCTTGACTACTCAAAGTTCTGCTGTTCAAATTTGTGTGTTGTTTCAATTCAGACTTCGGAGGAATTAGTGTTTTATTCTCATCACTTTCGTCTTTCTTTATTATTTCACATTTTTGGTTGAGGTCACTCTTTATTGCATCACAACAAATTTTAGTATTCAAGTTTTTCTTTGCTTTTTCATATAGTTTAAACTTTTTATTGCTGTCACCTGCCTCGTCTTTCGATGGTTTTTCAGATAATCCTTTTTCTACTGAACTATGTTGTGATTTTTTCAGCAAACTTTCAGTCATATTTACCATTTTCGAAATTTCTTTTTTTACATTATCGAGGCGTACTTTTGTGTTTACATACAAGTCATTATTTTTATTTTGCGGAGTAATTGCCATACAACTATGGAAAAAAGAACCTCTATTATGCCGCAGGGGCGTTCTTACGATATCATCGTCGTCATTCCATATTTTGAAAAACTCGTTTTTCTTTTTAAGTTCTCTACTAAAATAAGATGTTGGTCTTGTTCCTGAATTGCGAGACGGTAAAGGTTTTTTTATCGCGGATGTTTTCCTTGGTAATTTAAATCCACTATCTTGGGATGTACTTGTTCCTGAATTACAAGACGGTGAAGGTTTCTTGATCACAGATGTCTTTTTTAGTGATTTAAATCCACTGTCTTGTGATGTACTACACACAGACAATGGATTATTACTGTTATTATAGTTATAGCTGCAATTTTCACTATGTATTATTATCCTTCTATGATAATCCGTCTGATGAATCATACTTTGCTTGGGCGTTGGCCTTATGTACGCCAATTTGGAATTCCACTCCAACTGGTACCGGCTTTCCAAAAAGAATATGGAATCTATAACTCGACACGCGTACGAATATTCATTTTCGTACCAACAGATTAATTTGAAGAAATCTGGTGTCAATTGTAAACTTGAATTTAAATCTAAAATACACGAATATGTATCGCCTATAAAATCCGAGGATACGGCTTGTTCATTAGACACCTTAATAATATTGTTCATATTATTTTTTTCCGCGTTTTCAACGTATCGTACAATGTCCGCCATCGTTGTATTTGTTTTTAACCTGCATTACAAATTAATTTCAAATTTCCCTTTTCAAAAAAACATGTGTAATGAAATATTAATGTACCAACCTTATAGTTAAATCAAGAATGGACACATTTACAATGGGCACCCTGAACGCTAAGCCAGTCAGCTTGTCTTTCACTTGGGGTATAATTTTGCCGAGAGCTCTGCAGGCGCCTGTGGTGGCCGGTATGATGTTTTGGTGGATACTCCTGTGGTCGCGCCAGTGCTGCAAATGTAATATGAACGATGATGGGATAGTGTACCACGCCAGCCGAATGCTGGTGGGCAGACTTCGCACACCAACGAGCCTCATGGAGAACTCTATGGTATACAGCTTCACTCATGATTCTATTCTTCTCGTGACATTTAAGCTTGACAAAAATATGAGTCCTCATTTAAATTGGATACACAATAGAAATAAGCGAGGCAATCACCTTTCCTTTCACACACAGCCCGTCCAGGGGCTTGAGCGACGGCGTCATCGCGTGGATGCTGGTAACAAAGCCCTCCGACACGCCGAGGCTCCCCTCGAGTATGCTTATTATCGGAGCCAAACAGTACAGAGTGCTGGACGCGCAGGATATTACTTTGTGTCCTGTGGAATAATCGAATACTTCATCGGGTACCTATTTATTTATATTCGGGGGTTATGCTGGATGAGGAAGGCAGAGGATCGATCATCGTGGCATGCTCTGGGGGAGGCCTATGTTCAGCAGTGGACAGCTATAGGCTGATGATGATGATGATGATGATGATGCAACCACCAAAGTTTATTGAAGGGCTCATTCCTGTTAACAACATCACATATTTTTTTTCAACATCAAAAATTGACTCTTATTACTTGATTTAAAAAAATCAACTTCTCTTCTGAACTTTAAAGCTATTAATAATATAACACAATCGTAAGCCAGTCCAGTCTAGTACATCTGATAATGCCACGTTGGGGACTGTCACGCGGAGGCCCGGCGACTCTGCACGAGTGCATTGAGCACTCTAAGAAGGCTATTTCTCACAAAATCGAGAAACTATCAAGAACTGCACACGTCTTCAGTCGTCGTGGACGAAACCTCATTCGTCGGCAGGTGGTGTGATGGAGAAACGGTGACGGAGAACCCCAGATCGAGCATTTGATACCCATCTGATGTAAAACATAGCAGTATTATTAACTAACAGTTTTATCATTACAATAACAAGATATCGGTTTATTATGGAAACTTACGAACATTATTTACTTATAAATATAACTGTCTGAGCCCCGCCTACAAAATTCTTTGTAAATATTAGCGAAACCTTATCGCCATAACAACTTGTAATCTAATTTGCTCGCTGTGCTCTCGAGTGTGATGCAAGATTTGTCGACAGTATCGGTATTCTGTTCAAGATGTAGAGGGTACCAAGAGTCACCTTTGTAATAAGAATTATATAAAATTATCTCCTTTTCTGTTATTCAACTGACAGTAACTATTGGCGACTACATGTTAAATTTAGCGCTACGCCTGGAATCAATTTTAATCATATTTTATGGGCTTTATAGGTATCTGAGTTTTTTTTTAATATCCATCGGTACACCGCTTACCTGATCAAGAAAGCTAACGTAACAACACGCTTGTAATTCCTGTAGGTAGGTAGAGGTAGGCAGAAGAATGTATTAAATTCTTACCATTCATCAGTTACGTTTTGTAGTGTTCGACCTGGGAATCGAACCCGGGATTTCCCGATCGGCGGTAGCATTTGCAACCAACACGACCAACGCGGCAATCTTTTACATTTAGTAACAAAACTATTACTCTTTTGCAAATGAAGTTCTCGAGTAATTTATAGGTAAAATGACTTATTAGAATAGTGAGAACAATTATAGTGATGATGGTAACATGAATTTCAAAGGAAACAATTAATTATTTATTTATTAACACTCAGTGTTGGTGACACTCAGTAACCGGTTGGGCCGAAGACAATGACAAAATAATTAAAATCATCGGACATTCCAGTTAGTGGAGACGTTGTCCTATATTTATAATATACTGGTTTAGTGTATACAATGTAGGTGATCACGACGTTATGTTGATGAGTATTATAAAATTTAAAATCAATGACGGGAACATGTGTTATGATCGCGACGCGGGCTAGACGACGCAGCGCACGGTATCCCTGTACGAAACAATAAATACAATCATCAGTGGATCAGTAGAGACACAATCGAAACGATTGCTTGAGGTCACGTGACGCATTCAAATGGCCGGGATCAAATTCTAGGCGGCATTTGTGCCAGCCTGGTGCGCGTTACCTCGCTCAGGTCTGTAAGGCTAGAGATGTTCTGACACTGAGCTCCGCCTATTCTGGACCTGGCGTCGTGTGTAACAATAAGTACGTTTCCGAGTGACATGGAATATGTGACGGGGAAATATACAAACCGGAGTTCAATTGGTCGTCGTTGACGCCGAGCACGAGCATCGGCACGTCGAGGCTGGGCGCGGCCACTATCACGCGCTTGACCCCGTCGCTCGTCAGGTGACCCTAAAAGATCCGTATGCCGGGGACGCTGTTATCGACCGATTATGTAACTTTTTGTTTTCAATGCAATAATAAAATAATCTGTAATAGTCTGTAATAATTTCATCATCGTAAACTATTTTTACCCTCTGCTACTGGACATGGTTTCTACCGGCCTATCTTGCTCATCAATTCTTGGACTGCTCGTAATAAAGAAGTAAAATGTCTATAAAACGCCCACGCCCACTGAGTTTTGCTTCAGATCTTATCAGCCGAGGTCATGTACAAGCCCAATAGAAGAAGATAAAAAAATTGTAATTAATTCTACTATGAGTGTCCGCTTAGGCCAATACATCATACATTCGCTTATAAATATGTAATTTTTCTTTAGAAAACTAATTTAATCGTCATCGTCACAAGTTATAAATTTTATTACCTTATGCCCCCGAATCCCAAAAACAGAAAAATATTAAATGATAGAAAAAGATTTTCTATTAAAATAACTTGAAATTACCGATGCTTTCTCCAAGCTCGTAAATAATCCAGAAGCTTCAACGACGTATTGGACGTCGGCAATATGCCACGGTATATTTGTGGGAAGTTTCTCGCGATATACAGCAATTTTATGACCTGCACGTTTAACATGTAAACAAATTGGTTTAATCAATAAAAGAAGTTGACGAATAACATATTAATATATCCATACATTGATAATATTGATCTTGTACCATCAACTATAACTTCATTTTCAGATCTTTCAACGGTGCCTCTAAATTTTCCATGCGTCGAGTCAAATTTAATTAAATAACAAATGTACTCAATATCCACAGCTGGATCATTTATAGCAGATACCTGTAAGAAAAAGTTGCACACGAATAAACACAGTAAATTTTACACCGAGCTAGATGTGAAAATATTCTACCTTTAAATTGGAATTTAGAAGGCAACTTCTGAATACGATTCGTCCGATTCTACCAAATCCATTTATGCCCACATTTAATGCCATAATTAACAAATAAATTAATAATTTTAGATTTCATTTCAGTTTAAGTTATCTTTTCTTGAACATTATTGTCATTTGAATTGGCCCGCCATTTGCTTACCATAGACTAAAAGCTTAATTACTTAAAATTTTTTATCATTTTAGTTATTCCTAGAAGCTTCATCAATTGATCGCTAATAAATAATTGCAATTAAAATATGCATATTAATAAACATAAAAACAATATAATAACATTTAACTAATGAATTAGGATTTTTATTAAATGCAACACTGAGTCTTGTAAAATACATTGATCTGCGCGGTTCGGTGTGTTCTTGCTTGACGGTTGTCCAGCTCGTCCTTCACCTGACCTGGCATTTGAGTACCTCATCTTGCGCGGGTCGTACGTGGTTCTCATTATCTTCGCTAACTCTTCCTAAATCAGTCGGTAAGTATTTAACCTAATATTTAATAAAAATATCGTATAAAAATATGCCGGCTAAAGGTGTTATTTATCCTTATTAGTCTTATAAATGTTAAATTGAGTGAGTAATTCCACGTCGATCATAAGTACCGGTTAGGCGTTTGCCAAACGTTATATTTAATATTGTCAAATAACAGGCAACTAAAACTTATTACAGTGACTTGATTCTGCATAATATTACATCAACATCCTTTAGAATCATATGTGATACCCGGTTACCTCTTTTTCGTTTTATTCTAAGTTGACCTCTACATGACCTCCAGTTACCGGTACCTACATAAATTGAAGCAGTGTATACTGAGTGATTCATTGGATGTATTTATTGTATTAAATGATGTCGTAACATTATAATAACTGCATAATCCGATTACGTGCACAGTTGCGCCCATACTGTTTTGACCTTCATGGAAAAAAGGGTGAATGAAGACATAAAGGCATTAAAGTAAACAACAGATGTATCTATAATGTTTTATTAGTGTTTATATCCTACATATTAACACGATCGAGATACTTCATACATTTATAAATATATTAAATATTTATATTATTTCTAATATGAGAAAAGGTCAAACAAACGATTAAATCAACATAATACGCTATATGCTTCCAGTTTACTATATTTCAATAGAAAACATTGTACCAATGTTAATCTTATGTCAAAAGTAATTGCAGCTCAATAAAATTTACTTATTGGTTATTTGACTTCAAATAGGATGAATAAATAAAACTTCTAACAAGATAAATGACTTTTAATAAGTTTAAGGACAATTTAATTACTAAAAAATATTATTTACTATCATACTTGAGCAGTGGCTGAAAATATGAAACATTTTTTTGTTTGTACATTTAATATTAACAATTCTTATATGAAATATTTAAATAGTTTTGTCTCAGTTTGTTTGTGTTAAATAGCTCAGAAATTAATGAGCCACACTTTAATATAATCATGTTTCTTCACACCTGTAATCCCTGAAGAGGTAGGCAGTGGAATGCAGAACACTACCATGTTTCACCAGTTACGTTTATGACCTACTATGGAATATGTGGTGAACCTATTGCTGTGCATTGGGTACCAGACTCTGAACTACTACTAGAAAATCTAGATTAGAACATTTTGTAATATTTGGCCTAGGAATCAAACTCAGGACGTCCCATGGATGTAGGCCTCCCTTAGTGTAATTTATGCCCTGTCATTGGCTAGTTACATTTTTTTTTATATTATTTGTTTTTAAATAATATTATGGGTTGTAATAACATTATATTAAGCTCTAGCAATATTTTTTTTCTGTGAGCGAACATTTGATTTGATTTGTTTTCATTTTGTGAATCTATGTTCTGCATGCCTAGTATTATGCCCTAAAATGTGGGATATAGGCTCCTTAGGTGACTACATCCAACAGTGGACAGTGGCAGGCTGATGCCGATGCTCAGTGATAAGAGTGTGACGGCTAGTGTTTGTTCATTTATATTTTTCATCATGAATTAAAAATTTTAATTTCATTTCAGGTAACATGTCCAAGATCGGTATCAATGGATTTGGCCGCATTGGGCGCCTTGTGCTCCGTGCTTCAATTGAAAAGGGAGCTCAGGTTGTTGCTATCAATGACCCTTTCATCGGCCTTGACTACATGGTCTACCTGTTCCAGTATGATTCCACACATGGCCGTTTCAAGGGCACTGTAGAGGCCAAGGATGGCAGCCTTATTGTTAATGGAAACAAAATTGCTGTCTTTTCTGAAAGGGACCCCAAAGCCATCCCCTGGGGCTCGGCTGGAGCTGAGTATGTTGTAGAATCCACGGGTGTTTTCACCACTACTGACAAAGCATCAGCCCACTTGGAAGGTGGAGCCAAAAAGGTTATCATCTCTGCCCCAAGTGCCGATGCTCCCATGTTTGTTGTCGGCGTGAATCTCGAAGCCTATGATCCATCTTACAAAGTCATCTCGAATGCCTCCTGCACCACTAACTGCCTGGCCCCTCTGGCCAAGGTCATCCACGATAACTTTGAGATTATTGAGGGTCTGATGACCACTGTACATGCTACCACTGCCACCCAAAAAACTGTGGACGGTCCCTCCGGTAAGCTGTGGCGTGACGGCCGTGGCGCGCAACAGAACATCATTCCGGCCTCTACCGGCGCCGCGAAGGCCGTCGGTAAAGTCATTCCCGCTCTCAACGGCAAGCTGACCGGCATGGCGTTCCGCGTTCCCGTCGCCAACGTCTCTGTAGTGGATCTCACAGTACGCCTCGGCAAACCCGCCAACTATGATGCCATCAAGCAAAAGGTCAAGGAAGCCGCCCAAGGCCCACTGAAAGGTATTCTGGGTTACACTGAGGACCAAGTCGTGTCCTCCGACTTCATTGGGGACTCTCACTCGTCGATCTTCGACGCGGCCGCCGGCATCTCTCTCAATGACAACTTCGTCAAGTTGATCAGCTGGTACGACAACGAGTACGGCTACTCCAGCCGAGTCATCGATCTCATCAAATACATCCAGACCAAGGATTAATTCGGACGACGGTTAATGGAGATGTGAATGTAATGTCGAGATTACCGACGCTTATGATTTAAGTTCTAAGTGTAGCTGTGTATTTATCGAAATTATGCTACTTCGATGTTGGTAGACATAATACAATATGTATGTGAACCTATTTATAATTTATTTTCTTTCTGAAGTGTGTTAAAATGTTGCACTGTTGAAATCAATAAACAGTATAATATGATATTAAAGCTAAGCCGTTTTTTATTTTAGATCCCTTTTGTATAATAAAATATTATAATTTGGTTACACTGAATAAATGGGTATGTTTTCAAGGTGTGACTGTACTGCATAAATGACTCAATACTGATAAGATCACCTCTTAGATTAGGTATATGCAGTGAGTAATGTCTTGTCCTCATGACATGTATAATATCCATATATTCATTGGTATGTAGTTCCGTTCAAATATTACTACAAGTATTAAGTTTTTTGCATCGATTATATCGGCTAGTTCTATTGCTGACATATGCCGCTTGCTAGATTCGTCTACGCTATCACCCGCTGTTCTCGACCAATCATTAATTACCGCCTGCGTAACGTCATTGATCTATGGCGCAGTACAGTCTATCTATTCAACATAATGTACCTACATCTAAATTAAGAATGTTATGCTGATTGAGTTGTTTGCCGTTCGAGCGGTTGATCACCAATCAACTTTTAATGATTGCTGCAATGAAAGGCCAATCAAAGGCTGGTTAATAATTATATATTTGAAAGAGGAAAAACAATATTATAAAGAGAAAAGTGCATAAGAAGAATCAGATGTTAAAGGCCAATAATCATGTGTATATATTTTTTTCATTCTTGAAACGATCTACAATAAATACGATTACTAACACAAATAGAAATAAATGAATCACAATAATTAAATATACAAATAAATTTTTAAATATTTCAAAACATTTTATCTGCTTTGACAAAAGGTTTTTCGTTTCAATTATAATGTTAAAATAAAATTATTTTATTCTAATTCATATTCCTTTAGAAAATTGAAAATTAGAGGCACCGCTTGTTGGTTCACGGTAAATTAATTTTATAATCAATGCGTGTAACATGTATATGTATTTTGTATTAATATTGTTTGAATTCACGCCTAAAATAAGTTTACACTAAAAAATCAATTTAAGACAAGTTCTTATTGACATATCACAATCAGCCTATTGCACTCCACCGCTAGACTTATATCTCCTTTGAGGGGTCATGCCCATCATCCCCATCCTGTTCTTGTGGGTTGAGAATCGCAAAGCACAGTTTCTTTTACTACCGACGATGCTACCCATAGGCACCCAGAGCATTTAGATGTACCTAGGTAGACCGCGGTATACCGCAATCAACCAACGCTAGGTTTAGTTGCCTCCTATGAAACCCTGAATCCCGGGATGGAGTTTAACTTTTGTGACTTTAAAAATCCCAAAATTTATTCCTTCCTGTGAACTTTCATTTATTATTAAAATATTTTTTCCTTTTAATAAAATTATGATCACGATATGACCAGCATATCTTAAGTTTGAAATGAATGAAAAGTAAAGTAAATGCTAAATTAAAACAGATGTTGCCAGTAAATTACATAAATTTGATGTGCGTTTTACAGTACAGTGGACACAGAGCCATAGAATGCTTTAAGTAGAGAAAGATATTGCAATCTCGCTTGTGATCAGGAAGGATGGCAGCTAAACGCGAGCCCATTGTTAATTAAAAAATAAATGTTTTAGTGTTCGAATTGAGCTGTTGTTTGTAATTTACCGTTCGCTAAGACATGAAATTATAAACTCCCTAACATGTTTTCACCTTTAGGTAAAAGTAATAAACATTAAAATTATTTAAGTAGTCCTATAGCAATCCAATACTAATTTAATTAAGCACATTTAATGTATTTAACCTAGAAGAGTACTATAATGAGAAAGCACTTCGAACGCTATCTGTTAACGCAAACAAACGCAAATCTGTTAAATAATGGTGCATTTAACTGATTTTATTACAGTATAGTATTGTTAATACACAGGAGCATTAAATTTCAAATAAATGCAGCTGAAATAGAAACAATCGTTAGACTGCGCGTTTAAAAAAAATGTGTGAGATTATGATATCTATGTTTTATACAATTACAGAAAGTATTGCCTTATCTGTTCATAAAAGTTATAATGGCTGCAGGCACGTCGGGCAGCTGTCAATGACATATATTCGTTTGCTTCGTGTAAATTTTGTGATGTTAAATTTTCAAATGCGTTTGTTTATCAATGAATATGGTTTTCATTAACAGATAATGATCGTGCATGTTTCTTGTGTATCCTACTATAAACAGTTATAGTGTCTAGGTGAATATTATTGCGAATATTGGTTATAATGGAGGATCTCAATTTGACAGAAACCGAAATGAGATATTTCGGTGATTTGTTTTTATGTTGCGACGAGGAATCCAATGGGAAAATACCGATTTTAAAAGCAACAGAGCTGTTTAGATCATCAAATATACCTAACGAGATTTTACGTCTGGTAATTATATTAAAATTAAATGAGTAATAACGTTTTTGAATCCAAATCAGTAGGTATTAAAGATATTAATTATTTTACAGATCATGGATATAAGTGTCGCACCTAGCAATTGTGCGACGTTAAATCATATGAATAGGAAACAATTTTATTCAGCTCTTAAATTAATAGCGGCTCATCAAACGAACATGGCACTAAAACCTGACTTGTTGAGCACACCCTTAGATCTCCCACTCCCAAGATTTACGTGGACTCTAAATTCGGACGCGAACATTGATTTGATACAGTTATCAAATTCGCCCAAAGAGCAGCATATATCAAAAAGGGAACGGAGCTTTGGAAGTCTTGGTGCTTATGAGCCAATGCGGGTGTCGTCAAATTTATCTGATAGCGACATGCCGCAAGCTCTGTCGCACGACGCCACCGAAGCTCTGAGCACAGATTCAGAAATCGAATCTGAAACTGCATCCCAGGGATCCGGGTCTTGTGGTGTGAGTATTCTACATTATTTAATAAATAATCACACATTTTAAATTATTATTACGCCACTTTATTAGGTCCCTTATAGGGTTAGCAGGTTTCACCCATATACAATGATTAGATTTAATCAGAAGTGGTTTAAACCATATGGTATTAGCCAGCCAGGTGGTATTAGCCTCTGATTGCTTATGGCATTAAATAGTATTAACTAATTGGTATTAGAGTGTGCAAAAGTTTCATATTTGCAAACTTATTTGTGGTGGTTTTTTTATATTATTTATACATTGAAGAATTATATGGGAATTGTATCCCTATATTATGGCATTTAATATAGTTGATCAGCAGTCATATTTATAAATACTAACAATAAGGCATTCATTATGACATTCTGTTTGGTTTTATATTACCATATGGTTTTATATTTTGTGGCTCATATCACCATAGATATGGCATTGTCTACACATCTATTATGCTTATACAATATATAGATATAAATTGAATCAGCTAGTTGTAAAATTATTATATCTATTGAATTATGCAAATGGAATTTCTTATGCAAAGTTGTTATAAAATTGTTTATTCACATACAATACTTATCTTGTGCTCTTATCTCGACATTGTAAGCCTCATTCATTTCTTGGAACGTAACAAAATTAATTAAATAACATTTTTGGATCATGTACAGATGTATGTAGAATGTTGTCATGTTTGCATTGTATAAAGTTATTTAGGGGGCCAGTTTAGACAACCAGTGGTTGGTATTTGAATTGAAAAAATGTTTTAATATAAAATTATACCTGAGCTTATTATTATTGTGAAGTTATATACGACAAAGGAGGGTATTGTTACAGGGTGAAGCATTATAACCTCCTTGTACATCCATTTCTAATTTTGACCAATGTCTTATAACTTTTTAAAAGCAAGCCCTCACCTTGGGCTTGCAGAAGTGTTAATCTTTAATCTATGTGTTCAGTGTTCATAATTTTAAGTTTAAATATCACTTGCTATTACGGTGAAGGAAAACATCGTGAGGAAACCTGCATATCTTAGAGTTCTAAA
>DWEI01002276.1:0-14668 GCA_018245875.1 Mysoria ambigua | reverse complement strand
ATATGAAGTATAATCATACTCGTACGTGTTTAGCTAATGTTGCTTACGCTGGTAAGAAAAAATTTGATTGTCCCCCGTATAATTACGAAATCCACCAGTGCGTCCTTCGCTGAACGAATCTCGTAAGATAACTGCTAGATCCCATTACAAAGATGGATGATTAAACTAAAAGTTATCACATCACATAAGTAATGTTTAATTTGCACACATGGTCTGCTCAATACAGATTTACTCAAATGGGCGAACACAACCTATATAAATGAAAATGTGGAATTGAATCCCTGGGTAACAATACTAAGTTATCCGACATTTTTTTGCCTTGTGACATTTTTTTGTTTTTGATTTAATCTAGGTTTGCCATTAGCTACAATATTATATTTATATCGAATAAAGTACAGGAAATGAAGAATCATCTATACATCTGGCCTGTGTTTTTAAACTGGACATTATGCAAGTATATTAAATTTTTGACATAATTATAACCATATTCGCGTCTCCGTATAATGAGCACAAGCCGCCCTCCTACCAGGTGGTCTGCGATCAGAAAGATAACAGAGTACTATTGGATTCGGGAAGATGGAAGAACCTGGAAGAATTTTGCTGATTAGGAAAGGCCTATGTTCAATTTCACTAATTTTAGGAAGATTATCCTACAAATACTAGTCCAAGTTAGATATATATAATGAAAGAAATTGCTTACTATCGCACAGGTATTGTTAGACTGAATAATCACGAGTACCATCTAAAATGAATACGTCGATATATAATTTCAAATGTACAACGACATTGTCTTAAAAATTCTTCTTGAAAATTCAGGTTGTGGATTAAATAATGAGCAAACTTTTTGATATATTCCCATCCAAGAACTTAAACTAAGAGGCATATTGTGAATCTTCAATTTCGGAGACGCTTCGCCGACATTCAAGATATTATTTATATAATGTACGTATATATTCAAAATTCAATGGAGTTGTTCACATTTATACACAAACAATGCGGGCCCTCGATTTTAGAATCTCTTTCTGTCGTCTTCATTTTAAACACAATAAATACATTATATATTTAATATGAAACGTAAATTTTAAGCATTAAATGTCAAAGTGATTTATTTTTATGAGAATCCACAGTTTCATTGTCTTTATAAGTTATTTGTTTTACCCAAAACGTACGCATTATTATCAAATAGCTCTTTATAACATTATTAACAAAATTATGTTTGTTAGAAAGCAAATATTATTTCAGAATTTTTAAAATTAGTCTTATTATAGTTGAATACAATAAATTCAAATCACTGTACCCTACATAATTCGTAATAAGCCTCAAAATAAAAGTTTTAATTGGAATTCTGTTAGATAATCCGATTTCGACTGTCTCCGCTGATTCGGAAGATTCCCAGTTTAAATTTTTATGATGACTCTTCAGTGATCTTTTTAGTACTCTTTATACTTATCATTGTATAATAATTTATTAATCGTAAGTATAATACATTTCATAATCTTCATTTCAAAATTTGTTCTTCCAAAGAATTAAATAAAGAACTCTACATGTTTATCGTATTCAATAACAAAATAGATATTTGTAATTGGTTTTTCTATTCCTTGAGATCTTTCAAAAAAACCTTTTTTTGGAACGTACCAAAAGTGGTGATCATATTTTATTTCTCTTTATCTTAATAATTGTCCAAACCTAGATCAGTGAAATCTCATTTTAGGGCCTTACAATGCTAGGTACATTTACAAATTCTCAAAATTACAAACTTTTTTAAAATTTATACGAGTGCGAGAGTGTACGAGGGCCATGTGCCGAGGTGGGTAGTTTATGAAGTTATTACCATTACCATATATGTATGTTGGACTTACGTTATAATGACGTTTTTTATTATCGCACGTTCTAGAAACGTCGAACGTGATTTCCAATTTAAGATAATCGTTTATCAATGGAAAACTCTATGGTTAACTGGCAAACTTTCAGTACGTACATTAAAATAGTTAATTTAATAGGCATAATGACTTGCATCACCAGCTATTTTAGGATTGGACGCTAACATAACTACATAGGTAATCGTTAAAATGTTCCGTTCTATATACTCCCATTGGATAAATACAGGGGTAATGTTATGTAGGTTATTTCACAATCTGTTATCGTGACGAACTCTTTCATTCAAAGCTACTGTGTGAAGACAAAAAAAGATTGAAATAAATTAATTGATATTATAATTGTTACAAATTTAGGGTATAAACAAAAAACAATACCAATTTTTAAATTCATCTATGTTTGAAATAAAACATTTATTACTTTACATACTTATTTGTTTTGTGAGTTAAATGTAAATGCACGCAAACTATTTATTATCAAAATCTCATTAATGTTACTGGTATTCCAATTAAAAATATACACGGCGACCTTTGACTTTGCGTATTTCAGTGCACATTCATGGGCGATAAGAACAAAGAAATAGCTAACGAATTACTTCGGCCGCGCTTTTCGTAAAGCTGAAATAGATTAGACGAACGATAAAGTGCCTAGACCACAAGCTGATAAATTTCAAACATATTATTATATAACTATCAAAGACCCAGTCACGCGGTTTTATCCTTTTCCAGCGTGCCTCAACAGCCGTTACACCGAAGAAAATGTTATTGAATAAATTTCTATCCCGGCCCAACATTCTTTAGCTACCACGTACAAATATTAAGAAACGGATAAGCCTAAATAAATATACTGTAGCAATCCAATACACAAGTCGATCGGCACCTATACGAATGTTCTTGAAACTACAGTTTATTTAGGTCAATTCCATTTCGTGTACCACATTTGTCGATAAAATATTTGAAAAATAAAATGTCACAATTTCTCTTTGGAATGTAACATATAATCAATCGCATTACAGTTCCGCAAATTTCGCTTTTATAGCATTTCTACGTGACATATAAACGACGTATGGGTGAAGGTATTTGGGCGCGTAATGTTCTCTAAGGCGTGTGAAGACCGCCTGTACTCACTTGGCAAAAGTGACAGCCTAAGCCTTTACTTACCTGTCACTTTCAGAATGACGTATGCTTTAACAGTAGACCGAACCGAAAAATGGGACTAAAAAAATTTTGCGCTGTTAAATAATAGATAACTGACTGCTGAATAATTCTTTGAAAATGTGTCTTAACTTTCAATGCTTTAACTTTCATAATGTTTAATAAACCATTGTGAAAGTCTAAGTATTCAAAGCTAGTTAACATTCAGCTAAGACTCACTTGAAATTACAGGTTTTCCTAAACGCTAGGTCAACGTAAGATAATCCCCAGTAGCTTTATATTTCGCTAGCGGGAGGTCGGACGTTTTTGGACTAGGTACCCTATAAAAATATTCCATTCTTGGTCATATATTATTCAGGAACCACGTTGCGCCACTCTACGTATTTGCATATATACATGCGTCAGGATACATGAACACAAAAGCGCTTTAAGTCAACAATCTACTAAAAGTATGTCAGAAATCTAGTCATGTTTGTCATCTCTCCAAAAACAAACACGGACCCGACTTCGCATGCCAGTTTCTTCGCTCTCACATTTCACGACGCGTCAATTGCATTTAATGCTTAACGTAAACAACATATTGGTTTATTAATGTATTTGTGTTGAAGTGTATAAATTTTTAGATACAGTCTTAGTATAGGACAAGGGACTATATAAACATTATTACTATAAAATGTTTATGCAAATTTTATATTTATTTAAGACAATTGCTTAAAACAAAGAATATTGCGGCCTCATTTACTCTACGCCCTTAATTTGGAAAATGAGATTTTAATAAACAAGTACCCAGATATTATAAAGAACAGATCCCAAAATCTAAACATGTTTGTGACAAAATGCTTCCATATTTTCAGTTTTATAAAACTTTATCTGAAAATTTTTCGCATACAAGTTTCTCGACGGAAAATGGCAAAAGTTGGTCCACTGGCAAACGTCCAAGCACATTCAGAGAAATTTACAAATCAAAGGCGCGCGACTCGTATCTGCCGGTCAGACATTCTCATATTTATCCTGTATGATTGACAGGACATCAAAAGCTAAATCATAACATCGATATTCATAATTGTTGGAAATTACTTTTTCTATGCCTATATACTATATGTTTAAGCTGTGAACGAAACTTACTTATATAATATAGAATAGAAGGCAAGAAGATTTTGATTTACAATATAGGGTGGTATGATTTGAATTTTGTAAATATGCATTACCGTCAGGTTTGTTTTTCAAAACTAGTCCTTATTTATCTAATATTTCCCAATCTCACTCAAATATTGTAGGCTCTATATCCAGGTGCTCGTATTTTAATTAATTAGGCTAAGCAATAAAGTGACAATTAGTAGATCTTGCCAAGTCAAATATAACTACCTAATCTTGCTTCTAATTAATCTCCTTGTTTTCCGAATATCCATTGAAAATTATTTTGTTCCTTCACTTAGTGTATACACTAATTCTGTAACACAATAATTCTGTGTCATACATAATATAAAACTAGCTGTATTATATGCACTTATTATCACGCAGATTATATTCAAAGCCGTTTCTCATTTCAAAGTCAACACTCTCTCCGTTCACATTTCACGCTCAGGTGTCGATTATTGTTTAACATAACAGAGGAAAGTAAACGTAGCATGAAAAATTATCTATGAAAATAACTCACTTACCGGTTTTTGTAGTACACTTACATCAATCTATTAACCTTGTTTCGTTCATATAAATGATTGTAGAATTAATAGGCCTTTAATGTTTCACCTGAATTTCATGTATCGGAGCTCTTAACTACTGACATGCTGATCCATTTTTAGTGACACTAACTGCTGAGTTCGGGGTTGTGAATGTGGGTCCCATGCAAGACAAATAATAGTGTTATACACACTAGCTTCTGTGTGTTATGCTAGCTTTTGTGTCAGTATAATTTTATAAGTATACATTTAGTTTATATCTGTCTGTTTCTCACCTTCCTGAATACCGTACAATAGATTTATATTATTTTAATATGTCAAGAGTTCAGATCAGAAAATGAATTAGGGAAGCAATTTTTACGCAATATCCTAAATACTGTGACATTAAAATTATTTCTGATTTTTATTTATTTCATTATGTGATTTTTATTAGAAGTAATTGACGCACTCTTTTTTTATGTATACGAACTACAGTAATATGGACTTTTTCAATATAAAATATTTTATTATGATATTCAGTAATCCTTGTCGGTGTAGAATTCAATGTCTTAAGCAGAATTAAATTGCTAATTAGTCGGATCCGTCCACTCTCGTCGCATCGTATCGATAAGCTTGGAAGCGATTTTAATCCCCCTCTTAAATTGGCTTCCGGCTCTATAGCCATCCAATTTACATTTAACAATAATAAATAATAAAAAATCATTTACTGTATGAACATAGTTTACTGTATCAACATCGTCAGCAATAATGTCTTTGCCATGAATAAATATATTGATAATCATGTCCGAACTATTGACTTTTGTCTAGGATTTTTCACGTTCAATATACGTATACGTAATACGTATACAATCATAATATATAAAACGTGGTGCGCCCCCTCACAAGCGGGGTGGAACTGGAAAGCAGTGAACGATGTACGACAAACACATTCATTCATTCGCCGCTCGTCGGACATTTATCTGCGTTTTATACAAGTTGTAAGCTGTAACGTTTAAAATATGCTGAGATATTATTCACTATTTGAATATTATTAATATTCAAATAGTAAATACTTCGTATTCACTAATCCTCGTCATCACCAGAAAGGGTAACATATATAAAAATAATCCAAAAATTCCTTTATCTAATAATAAGATAATCATCATCATCGACTTGTGTCAATCCACTGTTCGACATATACCTAACTTAGGGAGCGTTCTGCATATTATTCACACAGTCGAAGTTTGGGCTGGGGATATCAGAGCACAGCTGCCCAGCAAAATGATTAAAGAATTTCACTACCATCAATAATTTTATCAATTCAGGCTTGTTCATGAATCCTCTCTTATAAACAGCACGACAGTATTTAAAAATAGCAATCAATTTCATAGGAAAATGTAAGTACTTCCGCTACCGCTTATACGCTACACTGGATAATGTACGAGGCAGCGAAAGTAGTGAGCGGCGGCGGCACAAGGAAATACTGTAGCACTGAATAGTAACGAGTGCTTTTACGATTTTACGTTCAAAATTGATTTCTTAATGTTATCATTGTCATGTTCTAAAATTAATTCAGATAGCAATGGATTTTTAAGTATTTGTCATTGATAAAAACAAAATCATTTATAATGAAACAAAAATTGTACTTAACATTTCAATTTTTTAGCTGAATTCAATTATATCACTGTCAATTTATTGAACCGTGGAATGTACTGTTTTTTTTAAATAAGCAGGATATTTTGAAGAAATTTGTTAGACTTATTTGAGCCCTTTCTGTGGGAATAAGGGCAAGTGGTGTATGCACCTAGCCTTTCGCATTCCCAGGAGCACCTATTCCAAGGAATGGCTGGTTAAGAGAATTGCAGGCATCCAAGTGTGGATAGCAAGACATGACCACATCTGGTGTTGCCAAATGTCCAAAACTACAGACATGTAATTGCATCAATTATTTAAATCTAATTTCATAGTAATCAATAAAATTCCTATCGATTTTGAGACTATTATAAAATCGAACCAATAAAAAGAATCGTGATAGGCTTACAAGCAAAGTTATTCCTTTCGAAAGTAACAAAATTAGATTACCATCTATACCTGGATACCCTTAGGATTGAAGTCATTTTCTATCAAAGCAATCAGAAGTGTAACTGAGCAACATGTGCCCAAGTAAAGTATTAAATGGAGGGCTGATTATTTTTACCAAAGTACTTCGAAATGTTCTCCGTAGGTAACTGTGTGTGAGAGAATGCTGGGTATGTCGTCCGTTACCCTTTTCAACTGAGGCCTTTGATAAATAAAATGAACCCAAATTTGTTACTTCGAAGTTTATAATTAATTTGAACCCGTTCGTAAATGGGTATTATACGAATTTCTAAGTGATTGATAAGTATGCACGAGAATATGAAATGCATAAAAAGTACTTTGATTGCAATAAGCTTGTACTAAAAAAGCGATTTTTGTTCACTTTTACAAATTCTCATGGAAATGTTGAAATTTGGAAGCAGTCATTTTTATCCGCGGATTAAATAAAAGTGAGGTAAGCAGAGGCAACAGACATCAAATTAAATTTTGATTGGCTTTCAGTAGAAAAAGATTCCGATGATGAATACAAAAAGATTCCGTAGAGATTAATTAAGCAATATTCACATAAAGTGGAAGGAAATTTTGTACCTTTTTTAAAATGTACCTAATTTAAAATACACAAAATGCGTACAAATTGTAAAAAATATAAATAACTTTTAGACAATAAGCAAATATTACATAAAAACAATTAAAATGTTTGATGAAAACAAAAGCGTTCACTTCATGGCATTTAATTTAAAATCTGAAAAGGTTCGTCTGTCACAGGCAATCGTTTTCATGCTACGTCCAAGCAAAATTGAGTTTGATTGAGCAACATCTGACGGAGACTGTCTCTGATCGAATTTTGATTGGCTCTCGCAGCGCACGTACAGAGGCTCTAAGGGTTAATTAGGCTATATTCACACAGAGCAGTAGAACGGATTGTTTGCATTGTATATGGTATCATTCTGCAGATGCAAAATTGGTAGAGTTCATTAACCTGTCGTTTTAATTGTGTTTTTTACATTCAGCCTAACAAATAGACAAAAGAACCGTCTGATGGTAAGTGGTTACCGTCACTTATGAGTGTGACTATTTTAAAGCTGGCTTTTTTAAAGTATCCCATGTCATAGCGGAAAATATTCAGGTGGAAACTTATTCCATCTTGCGCATATGCGGTGAAAACAAACAAAGAACATGGTGATTGTGAGTTAGATTCCCATACACTAAAAATATTTTTTTACGAGCCGAAATACTTTTTAATGTGGTGAAGAATTATTTACATACGTCTGTATTTAGAGGTTTATTAAAATATCTAATTCATCAGCTACCTCTGCCTAGTTTGCATTCAGATGATTGTGTTTGAAGTGTCCCAAAATATTTTTTTTACACTTACTCTGTTATTTTATAATTTTTACTTTTTGATGTAGGAAAAACTGGTGTATTTACGATATCTATGTACGCATGCCACCTACGAGATCAAGAAATTAGATTTTATCTATAAAATTAATTTATACAGAGACCTCTGTACTTCATAAGAGATTATTCATACATATTATGATTATATTATCTATTTAAAACCATGTTGCTTAATGCAAAAAACGTTTTAATTGCGCCTTAGGTTTTTAAAAAAGTAACATCAGGCCCGTCATTCTGTGTTTTATTTGAGTCTTGCTCCTTTGTAAAGATGTGTGTATATATTTTAATCCACTTTTAAAAATCATACTATTGACATTAACTTATTTTATAACTTATTAGGATTAATTTACAGAACAAATGCACTAATTGACTTTCTGAAATACCTATTAATCGATAACCATTAATTATATTTATTTCTATTACAGTCATATCCATTAAAATTTTGTGTTAAAATCCTTCATCCTCTTAAAATCTTATTCCATTAAATAAAATTGTTTCGTACTGATATTAACTTCGAGACGACTATTCCCAGGGTTAATGGGAATAGTTCGAGATTCTATCCCAGTATCCACTTAAGGGCACTTTGTTGATTTTCCAAAACCGTTTTCTTGTGGTAATCAATCGTTCTTGTTGCGAAACAAAATCGTTTTGGCAAAACGGGAAATTCTGGGTTTATTGAGGGATTTGGGAATAGTTTCTTACAATAAGAGGACTTTCGATGGAAGTATCTAGCTAGATTGATAAATACTTGAGTGGAGTCAAATAATTTGGACTGTACTATGATTATTAAGTAAATTTTTAATGAAGCGTTAAAATACATATTAATATAATTATATTAACGTAACATAATTATATCTCAAAAGAGGTAGGCAAACGTACTCTCACGTTTTACCAGTTACCCTTATGTACCACTATGGAGTAGGTGGTGAGACTATTGCCCTACACTGGGCACTTTTCCAAACTGCAAGCCTTTTAATAATGACACATAAAAATATGATACTTTTATTAGGATAATCCATTTCGAAACGATATGATGAGAGAGATCATTTGATATATGAATAAGTTTAATATCATACCGTACCATAAAGACCTTTACACATTGAAATTTGCGTTATTGAAAACAATATCGACGGAACCGAAGAATATCTTAGTTTGATTCAGCGTCAATTTGATAAATTCTTACTGTTCCATGGCTCTTCTCTTTCCAAAAGGCAGACAGACTAGTAAAGTCTCAGAAAACTATGAAGAATCTTTATGGATAATTTTCTAGCGTTCAATTTACTTCGAATCACGTACTGTAACTGATAGCAACTGTAGAGCTGACAAGATTTAATTCTCAAAACGCACGAAATTTTATAAAGTGACTATAAGTGAAAGGTACACGAACTACAGAACTATAATACCTACATATAAACATATGCTTCATTATTGTATATCAAAATCTGCAGCGGATGTTATAATTAAGGTTACAACAACTACGTAAAAACCTATCAGATCGCGACACGTATAGGTGCAAAGAGAAATGCAAAGAACCGACGATCGCGCTCAGTGGCGTGCTGTAGAAGAGGCCCACGTCTAGCAGTGAGTGGATGATGTGTAACATATAACATCGTCGGTAATTTGCGAAATGATATGCAGAAAAAATTGGTACACGCCCACATTTCACCGGTTGAAGGTTGTGATGATGATAATTAATATCTGTGTTGATACGGTGTACATCTGCACACCTTTAAAACCAAAACACAACAATTATAATTATAAATTTCGTTTCGCACGTAAATAGCAACAGTGCTTTGTTCTATTGAAATTGCCAATGACAAAAAAATATATATCTACTCTAAATGATGAAATAATATCATCTATTCATTGTCTTATTATGATTTCTTCGATTCCGCGGATCCAACACCAGTGCGTACGCACGTTTACAGATTAACGCCCAATACACATATTTGCTCCATTAGGCACCCATAATGACAGAGTAATCTCATCGGATACGCGTAATCTCTGATATCCTCGTGGTAAATATTAGATCGTTGTTAGAGATTACTCTATCTGCCGGACAACGTGGTAAGCTGACGTGAATGTTATTTCTCTTGTTTGTAGAGTTGATTTTAGCAATGTTATTAAAGACATTTGTTTTATTTTGTCATTTTGATGTAAACATTAACATCAAAAAGTTTATATGCATTATGCATTTTTATTTAAATTTTATCGTCACAGCGGCAGATTCATTGCTCAGAGAGCAACAAGACCAAATATTTCAATTTAACAAATGTTAAAAATACTAGACAACCGCCTGCAACCAAAATGAAGAAGGTCTATCAACAATAAATCGCTTTAAAAGTAAACATGAATATAAAAAAAATACTATTTTATTCTGAATATTAATTTATTTTGGGCGCAAACGTATCGTCATCAGCAACTAAGTGAAAGCCCTATAACATTCAGCAGAAAAGAAACGGTATTTTTTATTTAAAAGTTATTAAATATTGTAATCTGTTCATCTCCTCTTCGAGATTTATATTATAGCTTTACATCATAAATCACATGCTACGTATTTGAAACGGAAATAGAAAATCGTGGCAGCTTTGGGCTACTGTAAGAACAAGAGCAATCACAAGATCGAACCTCTGTTCGTAGATTACATTTATTTAATATAATAATATTGGTAATGTTTTAAATATACTGTGCATGGGATAAAAACATATTTCTTTTAAACCTCTTTAATTCATAACATTTGATTTCAAGTGAAAAATTGCAACAATAATTCCTCACGTTATTAAAAGTTACTAAAACAATATAAAAATATAGGTGTTCTACTTTATCAAATCACACAGAGAAAATATCTGTACAGATGCGAACTATATGATGACACATAAACGCAATTGCTATTGTAACACTATAATGTAATATCGACATAATTGATACCGCGAGACGTTTCACTGCGACTGATCGCACATCAATTCCCACAATCATGGGAAATACTCCATTGTTGTTATCGTAGTTTCCTATGCAAAAATTGTTTTTTTCACAGAACTAAACAACTGATTTGTTTGTTACAGATTTCCAAGTCAAAGACTATAGAAAATTCCAGAGAAAATTCACCTATTTATAACATCAAGTGATGAGGATTGAAAAAGTAGTCAAAACATGGACCCAGCTGAAAGAACGCGTAGACAGATTCGCAGACGCTCAGAATGGAGGTTCACAGAAAAATTTTACATAGTACTATTGTATATAGCTCTTATTATTGTAAAAAGCAAATGTCAAACTATTCTAAAAGACGAATCGAGTCAAATCGAAAGCTCAACCAAAACAGAATTAAACTTAGATAGTAATATAAATTCTAATAATTGCCATAGTTGTCAATCTAGTAGTAAAAATAATGAGTATGATGATATAAAAGAAGCAGGCCGAAAGAATGAAGTTGAACTCCAATCGGTCGGATTTCTAGCTGACATTATAGATATCATCAGCATGTACTCTGAAAAGTATGTTTTTACCAATGATACGAAAAGAAAAATAGAAGATATTTTAGAAGACGCTGTAGATAAAGCTTTAAGTAAAGACAAATTTGAAATAATTGAAGGTGTAGAAATCAAATCCGTAGAAAAAGATACAGTGAAGGAAATTCTACGCAAGAATGAAGAGAATGAGGGTAGAGCACTATTCAGTACGTATACACAAGAGTATAGATTATTACAGAAAGTAAAGAACTTTATTGACACTCACATTATATCCATTAATTTGCCGAAAGCCGCCAAGATTGTTGGATTCCGATGTAAGTATAATTTTATTAACATTGGTAACGTGTGCTGTTAATTCAACTTAACAAGACTGTTGGGATTTTTGCACTGGTGCAAAAAAAATAGTTTTGATATGAATACTTTTATGAAGCGAATAACAAACATTATACAAAACTGCATAATTTTATTAAATCTTTGTAATATGTACGTTTAACGGAACGAAATTTTAGTAACTTATAATTAAATTCAATAGGGGTTAACATCTGTCTTAAATGATATTATTCTCATTGTAAAACAACGTATTAAAAATGAGAAAAAAATAAAAATCCCACCTTCAATTGAGCATGTCTCGAAAATATCTTTAAAAATATCTAAATCACACAAATATCTTTAAAGACAGTAAAAGATAATAACTTCAGTTTCTTATAATTTTCCAGCTATTTAAATTCAGTAAGTCATAGTCCTTTAAACTTTAAAATTTATTCCCTTAGATGACGGTTCCTCCAAGATTAATTAAATTGAAGCGATGAAAATTAGCGAAACTTAGTGAGTTAGTGGCGAGTATAAGAGTGGACAGCGAATTTTTTTTTTCTTATTTTCTTGTACGCAAGAGTCTCAGTAGCCATAGCTCTAAAAATAAAGGAAGGTCAATTTAAAATCTCCTTTCCCAATTTTAAGTCAAACCGATTTATTTATGCAGCAATAATTATTTTAACCCGTAACCTGTTTATTTACATAAAGATTACATAAATTATATGAAAGAATAAATATTCAATTTGATCACAGCATTGTTGGTAATGGATTAACAAAACTGCAATATGCTATTAAAATTCCCGTACATCTATTAGTGATATTTTTGTTTCATTACCGATATTCTACTCATTACAGCGTTCGGCTTGAAGAAATTCTTCTTACCACTGTTGATCGGTGCTCAAGTTTTCAAGAGCATTCTCTTGGCGATGTTCCTACCTAGCATTTTGGGGAGTTTCGGCAAGATACTCGGAAAAGGTAAGAACTAAACAAAATTTACTTTAACTAAGTCACCGTTTACCGTTATAAGGAAGATTACAGCTCGTCTCTCGACGTCTTATTTTAATTGCATTTGACAAATTATAGTTCTATTATACCTTGTCATGATATAAAGATCATCGCATACTAAAACTTAAGTACTTATCTGACGTTAATCGAAACAGAAGTCATGTGAAGATTAGCTGATAGTTATAATTTATTACATAATATTAATATTACATTCTATGTTAATCGGTGAAACTTATAATGTCGTATGTATACGTAAAAAATTATAAGATAATTAAAAACATATCTACTACAGAGAAATATTTTTAAAAGTTTCACAATGTGGAATCGATAAAATACGCAATATTTTTTTAACTTCTTTTATTTGGTGTCGTTTCAAAATAATTATAACTTAAACTACAGATTGCGTGTTTTGGAGAAATAAACGAGAAATATTACGGCAAAATTCTCATATATCTGATCAAATAGTTCAACAAATGGCGATAATCACATATTTAGTTAATACCGCGGGGTATAGTACATAAATAGAGATCTTTTTATTTCAAATTACCTTTTCCTATCTCCCAATAAGCTAATAATTGGGTTACGGAAAGAATCTTCGAATGTTTGAAAATTCTTAAGTTATTATACGATGATCCTAATCTTTCATGGACCCTTAATAGGTTGAACCAATTAAGCAAGTTAATAACTGTCACTGACTACGCAACTCCGGTAAATTTGCTTAACCCTTAATTTTACATCCCCCGGGTTCATTTCCGTGTCCATAATTTTGATTAAATTGTCTATTCGAACAGGTGTTAAGATGTAATAATCTGGTTCTCGAAGTATAGAGATCTCTTGTCATAACTTTGTTACAGATTTCGGTTTCCTTCCATAAGCAAAAGCTTATAGCAGAAATGTAATTATAAGTTAGGTATAAAAAACAGACAAATCGTTATTACGGAATATTACGTAGTTGGTGATAGCAGTAAATTATGAAACATGATTATATCCTCCAGTAGAATGACAATAGGGTTGGCTATGATGAGTTTTAGAGAAAGCATTCTTGACAACATGGTGTTACGACGACACTCATTCATGAAGTATGTTATCTTACACTGTAACCTCCCTCTTTTGTGATCCCACTAAACATTACCAAGTATCGTTTCGCAGGTATCTCTCAGCTGTCGGCCACATCCAGCCAAGCTAGCTACCCCCCGGCAAACGGAGATGACCAGAACGGATATAGCAACGACAACAAGGACTCCATGGGATATGAGACGAACCCCGCCGGATCCTATATGTACCCTCAAGACGGGACGTATGAGAACATGGAAAATTCCAATGACGCCAATGATCTCTCTAACATGGATATGTCAAGGTAGGAATTATTCCATTAATTAATTATAAGTGTATAAAAGTAAAAAAAAAAGGATTTTAAAAATTTATATAGAAAACGTAATTCCTCGTTAACACGAGAGTTACGATCGATGAAACTTATTTACCTATCGTATGTCATTTATTTATTCCAATTAATTCAATTAGGATAGTAAAACGTAACGCAAACAAGTCATAGTACAGACTCACCAAACTTCAGAAGTTCTCATAATATGGTTTGCTATACATCAAGTTATGTTTATTCAGCAAAATATTTTTTTTTTTAATATTTTGCCCGATGCATGGCAATAGGCTCACCACCTATTACATAGTGGGACGTAAACGTAACCGGTGAATCGTGGGAATG
>DWEI01002275.1:0-14672 GCA_018245875.1 Mysoria ambigua | reverse complement strand
TAACTTCACGCCTGTAATCCCCGAAGAGGTAGGCAGAGGAATGCAGAACACTCCCACGTTTCACCAATTACGTTTACATCCCATAATGGAATAGATGGTAATGCCAACACCATACAACAGGTAGAAATCTAAACTCCGAGCCACTATTAAATTTTTTCCTTAGATGAATCCAGTAGTACCCGACCCGGGATTTGAACCCAGGAACTCTCGATCGCCTGTCGCACTTGCAATTCTCAGTCAAAGCAGCAAACTCAAAAGCAGTCAAAGTCGATCAAAGTTGAAGTAATTCTATGCTCCATAACGATTACGTCAATTAGACACCGATATATGGTAATTAAGGAATTGAGAATTCTTAATAAACTAATGTTGATATAAAAACCACAACATTATCACGCTTGTATTTCTCTGAAGGAGTACATCGCAGCATAGTAATCCAAATAATCATCGATTATATGGTGCGGCCTATGCAATAGACGATGAATCCAAGCAGACTTACCTACCGCTAAAAAAATTCTATTACAACACCCAACTCGCAAATACATCAGTCATAAAACGTAATCTTATCAATTCGTCTACCTAAACCATATTATTGTTCTTGATAATTCAAGACATCATTCATAAAAGGAACGGCACGATAAAAATTGTTCCAA
Source organism: Mysoria ambigua (assembly GCA_018245875.1). NCBI lineage: Eukaryota > Metazoa > Arthropoda > Insecta > Lepidoptera > Hesperiidae > Mysoria > Mysoria ambigua. The sequence continues at coordinate 14,022 of DWEI01002275.1, read as the reverse complement.
CCGGTCACAACGAGCGCGCGACCGTCGCACAAGGAGTAAAATATCATGACACATGTGGATGTTCGTCGTCTCAACCCGCGCCACCAGTCCCACGGTACAGTTCATTAGGTCCACTTACGGACGGGAGTGGTGATCAAGAAGGCTAACATGCTTAAGTGGTCTAAATATAGCCGCTGGTTGTCGACAGTGCGAATAAACCGTGAATTAAGTCTCGTGACGGCGCGATGTCTCAATTGTGGGTTATTTTTGTTACTGTGTAACAATCGCAATGTAAGCGATCTGTTAGCGTTTCTCATTGGCATCACCCACTTGTATATAACGAACGATAATTGGACGAGGGAACAGCTTACGTTTTAGGTTATTACATTTCACAATCACCCCCACACCTTCTCTCTCCTGCCCCTTACCACTGAAACACGATAATGTTTTTTCAACCTGAAGCGAGCACACTCACTTTTCACTAGTTACGTAATGCCTCCCGTAGTAACAGGGGTTGAAACTTTTGCCATACACCGGAAAATGTGCCACATATGTGCGGAACAAAAAGGGCCCCAAAAAGCGCATCTGTTACATAGTTTCCATCTGAGCAACGAATAATAAATAATTAATCACGTTATCAGTCGAGTAATTGTAATATAACGTGCACATAAGATACAGATATCCTTTGTGACTAAAATTGTTTTAGCGGTATAAGGAAGGGCTAATGTTAAGAGTATTATTTTAATGTCAACTAGCTGACACGGCAGACACGAAAAATCATTAGCAAAAGGCAACGACAATAATTTCCACATAACACTTATTCACAATATTTACAAGTATTCGTCCAAAAATTGGGAGCCACTTCAAGAGTTGACGACCGGGACGAGTTGCGCACTCAGTCAAGATTTCATCTCATTTTACACGAATAAAGAACAAATAAAATATTAAAGCAATCAAAATATAATAACGTTGATGCGATTACCGCGCATAAATCTATTTCAGAAACAAGTAATTATAATCAATCAATATCGAATTTACATAAGTCTCGTCAAAGAATTCATATAGTCAGAAGTCACATGTTTTCACACTCACTTTATTGTTTACTTTAATTAACATATTAATTTAATTGTTGTGTTACTAAAGTGAATCGGGCGAAGTGTATCCTCCGTGTCGGGGGCAGTAAGAAAACATGCCGCCATCGCAACCCAGGATATAGGGTGCCGTAAGGGCCGACTGAACCCTGCGCCAGCGGACCGCAGCACGCCGCGATCACAACCCTAACGGCGACGTACCGCACTAGGCTGATGACGATCGCGACGAATCAAATAGGAAGGGTTTAAGCAATCGTCGCGTGACTGATCTAAAAAAAAAGTTTCGCACGCATTGCATAACAACAACACCAAGACATATTTATACTCGAACGGCTTATTTTAAGACTAACGCTAAATGTATTGTATACCTCTATTTCGTAATATTTTCTATCGTTAAATCTAGACATTTTATTGTTCGCCGTAGAGCCAATCGAATGTTGCAGATTTAACGCTGATGTTCAATCTCTAGTAATTAAAATTTAATCTCAGCTAACAACAATCATTTGGTTGTTCTAACATTATGATAATACACTTTGATGTTCTTGCATATTTATTAGCAATTTAAGCTGTTTTTATTTTTAAAATCTACATCGTTGGAAAATATTGTTGCTATTTGTAACCATTACAGAAAGTTAATTTTTCAGTCAATCTCATAACAAAAGAGTTTTTTTGGTTATTTTAAAGTTGCATCTTAATGACGTAAACGTAATTGGCGAAATGTGGGAGTGTATTAGACTCCTCTGTTTAGCTCGTCGAGATTACAAGCGAGATGTTACCTTTTTGTTAAATTTAACTATAATACTATTAGTTTATATATTAATAAATTTATATAAAGAAACATATGGACATCACCAATAATTATTCTTAATTACCACTATGTAAATTTAATTCATCTTAACACATACACTGACCTTAAAAGGTGATTTAAGCTAAATAACTTTATGTACTAAATAGTGTTTAACTTGCAAACAATTGGATTTATCCATGGATTATCAGTATTTAGAATATATCTGTGCTAAAGAAATAACACTTTATTACTAGATCACAAATGACTCTTAGATCAACTGGCATGCTGAATATTGTGTTTCATGAACTTACATGAGCAAATATGTTAAACAGCATAAAGGATGCAATTAATTAGTCATTACCATAGAATTTCACACTTACTAGGTACGTGAATCCTCCGGACACCTCGACAATGCATGGAATTTTGTCAGTCTGCCACACATCTGGTTTGTCATTTTTCTTTGCCGGAACCTTTTCGATGGTTGATGAATCAAACAACACTTTTCTGCCTCTCCTGTCACACTCCTTGTACAGAAGCAACCTTGCTTGCTCCAAAGCTATCTCGGAGGATCTGTGTAAGGATATAATCAGATATAAAAGATTCTCATCAGATATAAAAAGTGAGACAAAAATTAGTATTAAATAGATGCTGTATATTTCGTAAAAATATCTACAGTATATTGGTATATTATTCATATAGATATTAATTATTTCATATATAAAATATATAAGACATCAATACAACTCCCCTTAATAATATAAAATAGTTAATAATATAAAATAATAAGAAATGAGGATATCTTTATTGAATTATTGGAGAATACTTTCTAATATATGAATAGCCCAACATTAATATAAAATTATTAAATTGTAGAACTATAAACATACATAATGAGTGTGTAATTCATATAAGAATGAACACTGATTATTCAACCTGGACATATATAAGTGAAGATTTAAGCAAAAAGTAAAACAATATAAATTTCACACAAATGTATATATTAATAAATGTATGTATTTTGACTTATATGAAATGTATATTTCTTTGTTCAGTGGCCTGAAATAAATTGTTGTATATTTCATTGTATAGCGGCCTGAGAAAATACATGAGCAGTAACTTTCTCTTTTGCACATACTAGTGGCCTATATGTGATTCACACACCAATATTTTTGATCACATGTAGAATGACAGGATAATAATGTTACTTGTGTGTGTGCTATGTATTAAACAATTTCAGTGATAACTGAAGTTATGCAATTTTATCACTGAACTGTCACAAGCATCACATCTCTATGCTGTACTGCTTTGTCTATAGTTAATTATTGACAATACTGCACTGCTTCAATCTACATAGAACAATAGATACTAAGGTTTGCATGAAAGCAATGTTGTTACATGTATGTCTAAAAATCGTAACTTAGGCTCTTCAACTCGACCTAATTGAAAACAACATAGCAAATAATATATTACGGTACCTAAATTTCATTTTATTTCATATTCGATTTGGTATTGAGCTCACAGCTGATTGCAGTTTACAGTTAGAGAGCTCCGAATGATAAATCTATGTCACATGCACTCACTACTTATGAAATGCAATATCAGAAGTTTTCACTTTAAATGCACTTTGACAGCCGAATGACATTTGGCGATCGACTGAGCGGAGTGGAATGTACGAGTGTACTGACTCGCGTGTAAATAATAAGTAAACATTGATTGAACTTCCACCAAACCCCCCTCCTCCGTGACGCTGCGTCGCGGAGTGAAGTCGCCCACGCCCGCCCCCTCCCCCCACTTATCACATGCTTTACACCTCACCCTCCGTGCGCGCTAGTCGTTGACGCTCGCCGCACTGCCAATGTCGCGTGCGTCAACTAGCTGTCTTGAATCGCAAAGATCCCACCCAAGAACTTCATGCGTCAATTCATCCAACGCATGCCACACACAGAAATAAAATAAAATGAATGAAAAGCATTCGCTATGACGTACCTGGCCCCCTTTCGTGAGTCGCTATACGCATTATCAAGTTTTTTCTTTGTTGAAAAAAATCTATCTAGTAAAGCCATTGCGACTCTACACAACGTATCATTTCACGACATACTCATCGCCGAATTTGCTAAGCATCATTTTGTATTTAGTTTTGCCATTGGGTTATTAAAAATTATAATTTATGTTGTTAAAAAACACTATGAATGTAAATAATCTGACAGATCACGTGCAACAGTCATATGATTTACCATAGACAAAACCTTTTTACTTTTACATAAAGGTCAAGGTCAAAAATAACAGTGTAACCATAGACATCTTAAATTGTTTTTATTGTAACGAAATGTCAATTAAAGAAGTTTTACTACAATTAACGAGTTGTATAAATAATTAAAATATGTCATTTTTTACAAATGATAGTGCAGTAAATTTGTATATTAATGGGATCCATTAAATTATACAATAGCAAAACCATATTTTATCTGTCTTGCAATTGAGAAAACATTCGAATTGCGAAATGTCAAGTGTCATCTGTCAATCGCTAATAAAAGGGTAAAAGTAACGAAAGACGAGATAAGACCCAGTTGGTCTCTATGTCTCTAATAACTTTACTGTGAACTGCGCTTGTGCAGGATCAAGTCATGCTCAGTTTATACAATTTCATAGTTCAGCAACATATACATCTTATCGTACTCAAAATGTAATATACTACGTAGTAATTACCCTAAAATCTTAAAAGTAAATGTGGGCTTACACAGTGATCGATTAATAAGCTCAAAGTTCCGGTTTCCGTCAAATCTTGATCATGTCCAGTGTTCAAAAGCTATCACCCGACATGGACATCATTGAAAAAATTAGAAGCTTTAGGTCGAAAATTTCACTTGAAGAAATATCTGCGCTTGACATAACTTGTATTACAATTATCGAACAAGGCCTACACGACTTAAATACGGAAGATCCAAACAGAACGGCAAAAATTAAAGCAGTTTTAGATTACATGCAGGAACAAGTGAACATTGGAAATTGGAAAGAAGTCACACCTTATAAAAGAAAAACCATAACAATTGCCTCCTATGTCAGATTGTTGACGTATTTAAAAACGTGTGATGTGATCACTGAGAATGTTGTCAGGAAAAGCATGAAAATTATTGATTCCGGTATTGTATTTGGATCCCCTCTAGATGGGGACCCAAACTTGTTACAAAAATGTGCCTCTCTTTTGAATTCAGCTTTACCAACGGAAATAAACATTCCCTCTAGTTCTAACAGCAGTGATCAGTTCACTGAAATAAATACTGATATCAACAAATATAATGCAACACCTTTAGAAATTCTAAATTGTCCAAGTATGGAACATTTCTATGCCAATTACATATTACCAGGAAAGCCTGTAATCTTAGACAACTGTATTAGTCATTGGCCAGCATTAGAGAAATGGAATGATAGGAATTATCTGCTTAAAGTGGCTGGCCTTAGAACTGTGTCAGTGGAATTGGGGAAAGACTATACAGATTCAGAATGGACACAGAAGATGATGACAGTAGAGGAGTTCATCATAAATCATGTTTATAACAATGATGGACCTGTTGGCTACTTGGCACAGTACCAGCTTTTTGATCAAATACCAGAACTGAAAGATGATATTTTCGAACCTGAATATTGTAGTTTCACAGACACAAACGAGCCAGTCGATGTCATGGCCTGGTATGGGCCAAAGGGTACCGTATCCCCGTTACATCATGACCCTAAAAGGAACCTGTTAACTCAGATTGTTGGTGAGAAACAGATATTTCTGTTCTCACCGGAAGATTCTGAACACCTGTACCCTCACGAGCATGAGCTTTTAACGAACACAGCTAGAGTGGACCCAAGAAATCCTGATTATAATCAATACCCTAAATATCGACAGGCCACGACATATTTTTGTGTGTTGCGGCCGGGACAGATGCTATTCATACCACCAAAATGGTGGCACTTCGTCGAGTCATTATCAGTCAGTTTCTCTGTGAGTTTCTGGTGGACATAAAATACCAAAGAATAAAAATTGTTTAAGATTCATTTATTCGTAGCAAATCAATAAAAAATATGTAAATATAAGTGGATAGCAAAGATTTTATCTTTTATTTGTTTTCATTGTTCAATATTTACAGTAAGCATTTCTCTTACTTCCTATGTATCAGCTTCAATTTCATACAGTTTAGTGTATCTTAGCATTTTGCTAAGGTAGACTTTGATGTAAATATTACCTCATGAAACAATACCAAAGCTTGAATTAGCCAATAACATATTTGTATATGTGTGATGTGATGTGTGTGATTCTCTACTGCTAGAAAACATTAAAGACAATTTTCTAATTGAACCTATTTAATATGTTACTGTAAGCTAACTAGTTTACATCTTATTCTCTGATAAATTTGTAAAAGGAAATTTATAGAAATATACAAAAAAATATATATTGTATAAGTACTAATGTTCTTTAAATAGAATATTAATATTATTGTCGTATTATATGTATTAGCTGCAAAATAAAATAATATTGATGTCCTACTAACATCTGCCTTATTTACTAATTCCTGGAAAGTTTTCATTGCTTCCTTACGCTTTCTAACGTTGTATTGATAAAATAAATACATAATACACTGAAAATATAAAAGAAAATCCTATTTACGAACATCAAAAGCATGAATTGGTATATTTTTGTTGTTCCGTTTGCCATCAATACAAAAAAAAGATAAATGTTTTAATATTGTGGGTTTGACATCTAACACAGTTAAGATCAAAGCTGATTACATATAGCTGTCCCTTGAAGCTTGTTAATTCATTCAACCTCTTTTTTTTAAATCCAAGCTATTCAAAAAACTTAAAATGAAATTTCTCTATCAAATAGAGAATATTTAGGATCTTCATTAGCGGAGACTCTCCAGTATTTTGTCCAAATTACTTCCGTAAGTGTGGTATCGATGACGATCAGTCCTACAGGGCTTGCCGCCAAACCGCCGCCGGCAGTCGTCCCCATGAGACTGCTCCGGCACAGAGGACCTCGACGCCCACAGTCCCGTCCCTGGTGCCGCAATGGCGCAGCGTAGGATGTCAATATCCAAACCAATCCCTAGCATATTGAATGCTGCTACCTAAAAACTACTGATAACCTCTATTATTGCATTAGTCTGTGTGGTTTGAATGAATAAATAATATCACTCGATATGTACCTACTCCCTTTGCTATTATTAACCATTTAGTGAGAGAGGTTATCCTAAAATAAAAATGGCTCTATCATTTGAGTGCGGAGGTGTTTCGAGGTTAAAAAATACGACCTACTAGCGTCGCGGGGAACTAATAAGGATCGTGCGACGCAATTGTCCCGTAATCTGTTGCTTACCAAGAAAAGCCTTAAGCCATAAAACGGCTTAAGCGGTTGTAGTTATTAATGTTAATCTAGAACTACTTGGACATTTTGAAACAAATAAACATCGTAGTATACTGCTGATAAGACAGTTTTTTGTCAGTTTCATGCACAATGAAAAAGATGTGAATTAACTAGAGTAATTTCGAAGTCTCAATGGTTTGACACCGGTGTTAACGGAGAAATTGTGGTACGAGGTCTCGAGAAGGTGTAAAAAACGATGCGAGTATTGTTAGGTAAATAAATATTATAGGATTATAAATTAGGTAATCACATCACGCCTGTAATCCCCGAAGAGATAGGCAAAGGTTTCCCCAGCCATATTAACGACCGAATTTGGAACGGTTGGTGAGCTTATTGTCATATACCGGGCATATATCCTGATTCCGAGCCATTACTAGAAAATGTTAATTATTAAAATCTTATAGGGACCGACTCGGGATTTGAACCTAACACCTCCTAATAGCTTACCGCGTTTGCAACAAACACGACCAATGAGACAGGTAATAATAAAAATATATCATCAATCATACATGGCAATAACATTGCATCATATTTTATGTCAATATGGCATCCTTTATTCCCACGATTTATCATCTACATTATTTAGCTAATATTGTTTATGTATAAAACAGTGGATGTGTTATTTCGTTGTCACACCTGACACGTAACTGGTGAACAATGGGAGTATTCTGCGTTCCTCTGCCTACCTCTTCGGGGATTTCAGGCGTGAAGTTACATAAGTTACACCTGACATGATTGAATTTTAGTTTTTTATTTCTATTAATAATAATATGAGTTCATTCAATTATTCAACCACCGTTTCTGATAACCCAATCTAACAGCCAGGTTATGTCGGTCCAATCTATGTACCTACTCGTATACTGTTTAGTTTACCTTCTATTTCAAGTAACTATAATTTAATAATAATAACCGCTTTTACCAACACAACGAAATCGACCTTTACATTACCAACACGTTCAGTTATGATAATTAGTGGTAAAGTGTCAATAGAATTCATTCACTTCGTTCATACTACCAAAATGGTAGCACCTTGACGTGTCATTTTTAATTAGTTTCTCTGTGAGCTCCTGATATACATAGAATATCAAAGAAAAACAAAATAGTTTAAGATTTATTTAATTATAGCAAGTTAATAAAAAAACCTGTAAATATAAGGTGACGGCAAACAATTTCATTTGTATTCATTGTTCAATACTCTTCCAATAAGCATTCGTCTGACTTCCGATGTACCAGCTCCAATTTCATACACCTTAGCATCTCTCAGTATTCTGCCAGTAGGATAATCATTGATGTAACCATTACCTCCTGAAACGATAACAAAAGCTATAGACTAGCTTTTTACATCTCACTATCACAGGAACTCTTAAAAGAATGTCTATAAAACGGTTTAAAAGTAATGATTTCTTTTATCTTATTGTTAATAATCTGTTAGGATTAGATCATTGTCAGCCTGTTTAAGTTCACTGCTGGACGTAAGGCTTCCTTAAAGGGCTATCCCATTATCCCCACGCAGGACATACAGGTTGGGTATCGCAGAACACAGCTTCACTATTAGTTTTTGTATCGCGTTTATCCTATTGAAAATAAACACTTAAGGGTCTATTAATATTATGAAGCTCTAATGAATCGGCCATACGTCTAAATAATACATATAAGACATTATAGATAACCACGACTAGTATGAATATGACAATCGTTACATATTTAAAAAAAGAATCTAACCGAGTATTTGTATGGCGTCAAGGGCGATCTGCGTGGCCTTCTCGGCGCAGTACAGGATGACTCCAGCGCAGTCCTTGCTGTTGACGTGGCCCGCGTCGCAAGCCCGCGCTACATTGTACAGATAAGATCTGCATGCGCTTAAAGTCGTGTACATATCTGCCATTTTCCCCTAAAAATCACAAAATATAATTAATTATCGTCATTTTTTTTCGTCGTAACCGGAATCACGTCAAGTTTCGTATTTGTCAGAATGAACTCGTGTCGTGAAGCCCTATCGTTTCATAAAGTGAAATCTCGCGGTTTAAATGGTCTTCATACCTGTAAAGAGATCTTCTAAAATAACATACATAAAAGATTTGCACATCTTTTATTACGGTATTGAGAGTTAAATATATCTTCGTTTATTTTTGTTTATATGTATCTACGCTTAGGTACATATATTTTGAACAACTGAAAAACGGATTTTTTACCCATTTTAATGACAATGATTTAATACGAAGCCATGCACTAATTTGTTTTCTATGAAACAATAAATCATGTATTTACAGTTACAACAAAATAATATTCGAAATGACAATATTAGGGACCTGCATTAGCTGAAACTCTCCAATATTTTGTCCAAATTGCTTCCGCGTGTGTGCGTATTCGAAGGAGGTATCGATGGCGGCCTGCATCAGACCCACGGGGCCTGCAGCCAACACCAGCCGCTCCAGATCTAACCCAGACATTAAAACGTAGACGCCCTTGTTTACTTCACCTAGCACATTTGATGCTGGAACCTAGAGAAAAATAAACACCGTTATTAAAACGCTGGCGCACGAGTAATATAATTACGCTTATCTATCTATATTCAAATACTGCACTTAATAGGACGAATCAATATTCAAACATTACAGTAAAATGAAGTAGAAAGCTTAGCGACTCTTGTGTTTATGTATTCAAGTATTCTGAAGACATCCAGAACATAGTGCATTATGAATCTAACCAAGGATCCTCAATTTGTTCTCTAGATGCTCGTATTAACTGTTTTATAGCTAAACCCGTAGTAACGATAATTGACTACCTAGTTAATTTGTGCTTTTTCCTCCGAAACTAACCTTGCAATCTTCAAAAACTAATTCACCCGTGTTGGATCCCCTCATTCCAAGTTTGTCCAACTTTTGCGCAACCGAAAATCCAGGGAAATCTTTTTCGATTATAAACGCCGTAATTCCATGCTGGGGTTTACTGGTCAGGTCAGTTCTTCCGTAAACCTGAGAAAGTAGCATTAACAAATTATATTTAATTATAACGGTATGTTAATCCTTTCCGGCCAGGCGGATCTTGTCCTTACACTTTTTAAATACAAACATGAGTGCTCGGGTCACCAAACAATACCTCACCTATAAGGTTAAGGTTACAGCATTAAAAGTATTTGTATAAGAAACTCGTTGGTATTTACCTATACAGAGTTTACATAATAATATAATTATTTTTGACAGGTTATCCATAAAGAGCAATACACAAACTAAGTAACGAATAGAAAACTGTAAAATAAAAATCAGCCCATCAGCGCACGTGTTGCGATATTATAAAATACGAGCATGACCTGCACACCACAATCTAGATCGCGAGGCAAATGCACCGTTGTGCGTTGCTACTCTGAATTACGAATACTGACGATCGAAAAAACAATTCCTTTCAAATCTAGAAGCATATTTATTTTATTTGTTAATTTATTCTCTATAATAATGGTTTAATGAGTTGTAAAGAATTAATTAAATATTTAATAAAAAAAAATTATTGTGATTATTGTTATTGTATTGAAATCATATCTATAAATATAATTTTGATTTCATCTTGAATGGGTATATAATAATGATAATAATATAAACATGTATAAATTTAAAAAAAATTAATTTAATTACTGTCTGACAAAATTGAACATGCTGTGTCCACCTGTATTGGAACACTTATTTTACCTTTATTTACAATGTACTAAGAAAAATATTTTGTTTTCTCTGTTGGTGGACCAGTTACATGAATATAGGTGCTTAACATCACGCCTGTAATCCTCGTAAAGATAGACAGAGGAAGGCAGAACACTCCCATGTTTCACCAGTTACGTTTACGTTAAATAGCTAGTGAGCCTATTGCCATACACCGGGCACATATTAAGACTCCGAGCCTGGCTTGGCTGCCCCGTTGGTGCAGCGGTTAGCGAACCTAACCGTTGCGCCTGGGATCGTGGGTTCGATTCCCACACAGAATAAATATTTGTGCGATGAGCACTAGTAATTGTTCCGTATCTGGGTGTAAAAAAAGTATTTCAGTATATATGTAGTTTATCTGCCGCCTGATTACCAAACCACAAGTTCTCTTGACGCTTACTTTGGGATTAGATAGCCGTGTGTGGAGTTGTCCCAAAATATTATTATTATTATTACTTCTACAAAATATAAATTACAAAAATTTTCCGACCCGGGAATCGAACCCAAAACCCTTCGATCGGCAATCACTCTGCAACCAACACGACCAATGAGGCAATCAATTTTATATAAGTCTCAATGTTCATCCTGAGCTATTTAGTCATTTATAAAGAAACATCAGATTATTTTCACTAATAATGGTTACTTTCAAAATTGTTTTCTTTACATTTCCAAAAATGTCTAAAAACCGTGTGCTGCCCCAATAGATTTGTACATAATTATAGGTAATAGATGTGCGTATGTAATATGCGTCTATGTTTACCACCAACACATCTGCGTCCGGTCCATTGGTTATCCAGAATTTGTTTCCATTCAAAACGTAATAGTCACCCTTCCTCTCCGCCCTCAACTTCATGGACACCACGTCACTCCCGGAGCCAGGTTCTGACATGGCCAGGGCGCCGATGTGTTCTCCCGAACATAGCTGAAACATCGCACGATCACATTTAAGACCGCATGCACTCCAATCAAAACATTATTAGGATAATATGTGACTCGCAATCATCATCTTTCCTGAATGCAGCTCAAGTAACCAAGACACGTTACAAAATTAGTACGTAATCAAAACGCTTTATTGTACACAAATGCAAATAGAATTAAATTTAATCACAAAATTTTTAATGGTCTGCATATAAAAGATGGACGTTTCACTGAAGCTTTAATACTGATTCTTTTATTGCTGTGAATTTAATAAAATGTTAGATTTCGTCTTCACGGAAATGACTTAATTGAAAATAATTAAAGTCTGCGAAGCAATTCTTGCGTCAAGATTGTTATTACTACAATTACATACCTTTGGTAAAAACTTAGTCTTCTGTTCGTGTGTACCATTTCTGTTAATTTGATTTACGCATAAATTTGAATGAGCCCCGTACGATAACGCGATTGCGGCACATGCCCTGGAAAAGCACGTGAATTCTTAGAGCATTATGTTTAATACTTTGGTGGTAGCGCTTAGGTTCAAGCACACATTAATTTGAGCAAAGCCAAGGCAAAGATAATTGCTCTGGCCAACTATGGGCGCCAGGTTACGCGGTGCGAGAAGCTGTTCTATGCGATAACTAGCCTGCGTGGGGATTATGGGCATGACCCCTCAGGGGATAATTATAACTAACTATGTAGAGCAGTAGGCTGATGATGTGTAAGACTTACACGGGCCACGTTCAAACATGGAATTTTGATGTAGACCTATCTAGGCTTAGGTTAATCCTTTGAATTTTTTTCATAACAAAAAAAAATCATTAAACTATCAGTTGGTTATCAAAAGCGATCTTGAATCAGAGGGATAAAGCAGTACCACTCAGGTATAACATAGAATATAAAATAACCAATGACAAAGAAACAGTATGAACATCAAACTTTTTAAAAATCCATTCATTCACATTCATCTTATAGCTTCAAAGCGATTATTTTCTGATTTTTTTTCTGGTGATACCTTTCACAATATTTTTTTGCTTCATTTTAATTAAAACAATTAGATTCAGAAACGAAAACGATACATGTACACTTTTCGCTCGATACCTACCTACTTTTAATTAATTCAAAATACAACTAGGTAAAGAAATTGTTTATAATATAAATATTACAATATTAGTATTAATAAAACTCGATAAGAATAATAACATTTTATACATAAATAACTTATGATTTTTTGTCCCTATGCGCAGCGAAAAGTTACGGCCAGTAATAAAAATTAATTAATAACAATTCGCACTAACAATAAAATTTTAAAATAGTTTTATCTTAAGTACTATTTTTTTTCTTTATTTCCAATTTTGAATAATTTCGTCATGCAATAGATTCAATAAACTGTTTTGTTTGAAACGAAGAATCTTGCATGTACCTTGACATTTCCTCCATTATAATGCAGTGATCTGAGTATTTTCCCCCAGTTCCGCCATAATCTGGACTCGCAGTTATACCTGAAAAATATTTGTATGGCTCGTGAAACTAGAGACACATGTTGTACTCTTTTTTTTCGCTTTTGGTCTGCGTAGCTTTTTAACTATCTTATAACATAGGCACAGTATACATAATTATCTTACCCAGAGCTAATATACAAGTTAGCCTTTAGATAAAAAGAGGACAGATTTTATAATGCTCGATGATTTCCCATAAATTTAGGGTATTAGGTACATATCTAGACCATTGAAACTCGACAAAGACTATTGGCTATGAACTAAATTATAAAATATAACTTCAATATTATCTACCTAAAACACCAAGACTGCCGAGTTTCTTCCAAAATTCCCTAAGCTCTTTAAAATTGTTTTCCTTGTCAATCTCAGCCGCTTTCGGTGCTAATTCTTTCTGTGCAAAGTCGAACACTGACTGACGAAGCTGTAACATAATAATAAAATTTTACTCAACAACAAAATGTTTGTCTTACTTGATTTTATTGTCTGTTGATTAATCAATATCCCATTCAGTCATTGTAAAACTAACAATGTTGTTGACTACATACATACATTTCAAAATTATAATTTTAACTGCCTCGTTGGTCGTGTTGGTTGCGAGTGCGACTGCCGATCGGGAGGTCCCGGGTTCGATTCCCGGGTCGAACAC
>DWEI01002274.1:0-14674 GCA_018245875.1 Mysoria ambigua | reverse complement strand
GTGTCACGTTCGTTAAACGGCTGTCTAGTCTTGTTATATATTTAATTGTCGCGTCAGGCCTCGTACGGTGTAGGCAGTGAGGACTGAATGCTGAAATCGCTATTCGTCTAGAGCTGACGTTCTTCTCCATATTCATTGTTTACTTACACTGTATTTGGAGGCTTCGGATTGAGACTGGTGCGAAATCAAGGATTTTCTGGTGAATTACTCTAATACCAAATTCAGTCAGACTTTAATACTTTCCTGTAAACTCCTAAGCTTACATCCCACCGTAAAACGAAGGGTGAGCCTATTGCCATACGCCGGGTACTAATCCAGACTTCGAGCCACTGAATACCACACTGAACTCCTCCTGCCTGCCTTACTTTTTTATCAACTTATTTCATTCCTTACAATAATCACCTTAATGCTTTAAAATTATATCTTATTTCAGTTTTTTTCTGCTACTTAACGAATAAACCAGTGTCATTTAAGTTTGTTTACAGTTCTTATGTGTTGAAGTTACCATACATATATTGACATAGGATCTTATTATGTATTTCTTAATAATTTATGTACTTTAAAAAATATACAGTTAAAAATAACCATTGGGATTATAATACATGTGAATCTTTTCTACATTGTAATATCGGCCCATTAGCTCAGTTGGTTAGAGCGTCGTGCTAATAACGCGAAGGTCGCGGGTTCGATCCCCTCATGGGCCACATCTTTACATTTTTGTTTAAAATATTTTGTAATGCTATTTTATTTATACCTAAACCTAAATTAAACATCAAGCTGAAACGACGCGGCAAGCGAAAGAAACGCGGGTTTAATTAAAATCACTCACGGCATATGCACATTTCTGAAATTTGCATAATCGTAAGCGACTTTGAATAAATTTAAATATGATTTTTCATGTACTACATTGAATTTGCCAAGAGAAATAATTAGCTTTTATTAATTATGTTGGCAATGCAATTATGACAATTCGTGTTCCTAAAACTTTTGATAAAATATTGAAAGTAAAATCTTATATCCTCCTCCTTACTGTCTTCCTTCTTGACCAAACGTTGCATATTATTTATATGTCCCTAAGCTTAGAACATTAAAAAGAATATGGCCCATGAGGGGATCGAACCCGCGACCTTCGCGTTATTAGCACGACGCTCTAACCAACTGAGCTAATGGGCCGTCATTTCTTAAGACCAACATTAATCTATAGTTGCATCATCAGTTGTTGTATCTTACAGGTTATAGACGAAACAGTTTGGAAACAATTCCAATCTTAATCATATATGAGATAAAGTAATACAATTGTGACTATTGTTAAAATCTTCAAAACCGTTGCCGCGACGGTTCATTAAAAAAATTGCCATATTCATGGACCTCCCGATTGTCCCACAGTTGGACATTAATCTCCTCTCATAACAGGGAGGGTTAATTCATTAACGTTGCGAATTACGGCCTATAGGGTTTCGGGGGATCTCAAATATTATTAAGACCGTTATAAAGAACGTTAATATGGGTAGATATCCTCGCGATGTTTTCTTTTCCAGTTACAAAAAGGGATATTAAATCAGACATCGCACAGGTTGGTCAAAGTGTTTGTCTGTTCCGGGGTTCTGCATTGTAACCCCAGAACTCTGGAGTGGGCCTGTGGATGAATAAAGTCAACTAATAGCTATTGGTTATTCCATTTACATACTCATAAAAAACCAGAGTCCAACATTAGAACGATATAAGGCGATTTACACACGCAAACTTATATTTTACTGACGCCTTCGTATTCTCGCAGCCGGAATTAATAAGAGTTCGGGGAGTCTCAACCACGCCGACAACAGTGTGGGTGGTGGGTGGTCCGGGCAGCAACAAAGCGACTCTATGCCAGCGAGCAGTCGCCCAAAGAAATGGGTGGACTCACTTCAGGTAAGTTACGGTCTCGAATTCGTCTCTGACAGAAACCCATGTTATCAAATTATAATATACCTTCGAATTTGCTATCGCTTGCTGACATACCGTCATTTAATCCAATTAGTACAAGCGACATGTACCTGACGATTACTCACCGTGATGTGGACATTTGAGGATTTAAAGGTAATGGTGTACTCAAAAGGTATACCTGTAATTGCGAATCGATTGAGGTAGATATGGCTTGAAATTTTGTCAAGTGAAAGAGTATCTGACGGTTTTATGGTGCTAATCATGCAATGCATACACTTTTGCATAAACTGAACTGGCTAATCATATCTAATAGAATTTAACCAGTACCTACTTAGAGTCATGTCCTTCTGCCTCAAAGCATTTCTTGAAGACTATGAGTATTAGTGTTATTCAAGATTTGCTTCAGCATGTTTCGCTTTTATTTTTGTTATTTTTCTAGATGCTTATACACAATGTTATTAACTCTTTATAATTCCAGTCTCGGACAACGTCTCCGTGCCCTCGCAGACGCGGGCGGTACCGTGGCCTCCGACGGTGCCATCGCGCGAGTGGCGGTCAGCGGTGGTGAACTCGTGTCTGGCGATTTGGTCATGAAGTTAGTCCGGACTGCTGTCACCGATGCGTCCAGAAGCGGACATGGGCTGGTACTAGATGGCTATCCTAGGGATTTGGAGCAGATGCGAGAGTACGAGCGTGAGGTGAGTCGAGGCGTTCAATGCTGGGGTGATTTTGCTTAAGCAAAACTACGCTATTTTAATTATTATCACTGATGAACTCCTCAATAGGGAATACAAAATATATCTTCTGTCCGTAACTTTCAACTTAAAGGACTTTCTACTATGATTCATTATAAATGTATACCTGCCTTAGAGGACAAAGTTAAGAAAATGTCTTTTAGTGTAACCTGGAATTGGTCTAGAGCTGATCAAAATCTTGTTAATATTATGCTTTTACATGCGTCAATGTTTACATTTTCGTCTAGTTCCACGTCTCCCCCCGAATGGTGCTGCTGGACTGTTCCAAGCTGCAACTGGGACGTGGCCGACGAGACGACTCCGTGGCCGCGTTCAGGCGACGACTTGAGGTGTTCAGGGAGCTCACTCTGCCGATGCTGAAGAACCTCGACCAGAACCATCGACTAGTCATTGTAAGTTTTGTGCCAGTGCATATGGCGGGTAGATGTATAGCTTGCGGGATTTTGGACTTTGTGGACATGTTTGAACAGAGTTAGATAGACGCTTATTACAAATTTATTTAATATGATCAAAATACAGTTGTTGGAATGTCTAATAGTATTTTTTTTGTATTATTTTAAATAAGAACATCCTCGAACGATAAGAAAATCCTTGAATGATTTGGACGTGTGGTTGCAAGGCATGAATGTTGCTTGAGAACTCCTGAATGTAAATCCCGGATCGGATACAATCAGATTTTTTTAACATAGACTCTCTAATAGAAATTTGTAGTAGTTTCTCGGATTCTGCACGTGTGTCTGGCGTATTGCATTAGGTTCGTCCCCTATTCCATGCTGGGACATAACTGTAGTTAAAGAAACGCGCGAGCGTACTACACTTCTCTGCCTGCCTCTTCAGGGATTAAAGACATAATGATACACTTCCAAATTTTGATACATGAACGTCGTTGTACATTTGCAGGTGGACGGCGACACAGACTCAGCGGACGTGCAAGCGGAGTTCTCGCGGGTGCTGCTGGAGGAGATGCAGAAAGCGGAAGCCGTTGCCGCCATTCCACAGCCGGAAATACAACCTGAAAAATCAAGCACACTGAATCATGCACACGCAAACAACTCGGGTTCGTAACAGTAAGAACATTTATTTTCAAAGATAAAAGAAACAAGACAGAGATAAACCGAAAAAGCTCACTTATATCTTTATCAACTCTTCCTGTATTTTTTTACTCTCTGTCGTCTCTTGGAATGAGACCTTTGAATGAGAAGGGTTTCATTGGACGGCAATACGTTACCTTAGAACAAAATGGGGTAGTGTTGAAAATAGTTACTTTAATATGAGAAGGGATACATTAGAATGAAATGGCTCACCTCAGAATAAGAAATATTGCCATAAAGTTAGGGTTGCCTTAAAATAATAAGGATTACCTTAGAATGAGAAACGTTACCTTGGAATGAGAATTATAACCGCCATAATCTCTATCGCTGGTCCAGTATTCGTTAAAGGATTTAACACACATTAGAGAACATTATGGACAACTCTAAGATTTACACTTTTCACAAGATGTTTTTTTTTTCAACCTTACAGAAAGTGAAATTTAATTTTAAGCTGACCTTGTCTTTGCATACGACAACTACCAAAACAGTGTAGAACATGGCAATGTTCAAGAAAAGCTAGTTTTTGAAAACGTTCTTGTACAAATATTGAATAAATATTTTTATTAATATAATAAATACTCAAAATGAAATGTATGTATTATTGGTGTTAATAAATGTAACATATGACCCGGAGAACTTAGAGTTCTAGAGTTGATTGATGATAATGTCAAGTCAGTAACTCACTTGCCCCACAGGCGTCGCGGCGCGCAACGGGAACGTCGCCAACGGATTCCTCCCGCACGCCAACAACAAGGTGCGAGCCACACGTTTTGTCTCACTCTCTCTCCCGTTACCGCTCCCTTTGTGTCCCTCTCTCTCTTTATTCATTATTTTTATTATTTAATACATACCACTGGAGTTATGTTTGATTTGGCAAAAAAGAATACAGAAAACACTGAACAACTCCAGAGTTCGAATTAGGTGGCGAATTTGATCTCAGGAAGAAGCTCTAGGCCTCTTGATCAGCCGTCGTGCTTGCAACCATTTGGCCAATGAGGTAGTCTACCTTCTTACCGTCTATAATCCTTTCAAATTGTAAATGCATTAGATAAATAAAACATTAATTACATTACGAGGTAGTGTAGTATCTCCCTCTGTCAACCGCACAGGCTATCACTGGCCAGACCTAACGTTTTCTTATTACTTTTACATTACAATAAAATAATAATTATAACGTTCGCAGGTGAAACCATTCATGAACCACCCGCCGCGGGTGCCCACGGTGTCGCAGATCACGCACGACGACGTGAAGCGGCTGTACGCGCAGAGCTCCGGCGAGATCGCCCTTGACACACACATCTAGCTCCCCTCCCTCTCACTCGCTCTCTCTCACTCTCTCTCACTTCATCTTCGTCGAGTCGACAGCTGGTCATGTGTGATAAGACATCGTGGTGGAAGGAGTAGTCGCAATGTCCAGGGTGCGCCGAGCAGTATGTGTCTGTTGTAAATTAAACACAGTCACCGCTCGGGGGGGCTCCTCTCTATCACTCCCTCATTCTTTCATTTCTTATAATATTATCTTTGGTAAACCACAAACGGTCCACTCAACTACGTAGTATATACATGTAAATATATATTTATATAGATATTTTTACACCCAGACACAACGGATACATGTCCTTATCACACATGTGTTTATTTGCGGTGGGACTCGAAGCCTCAACCCCGCGCCACGGTTAAGTTGAGAAACCACTGCCTCGACGCACACACACGTTAAATAATGTAGACGTTAAATTCTGTGATTGAATAAAAGTGCCTATTAGTGTGTTATGTGCGTTGGATTTTGAACTGGGTAACATACCGTACGTCCTGTAACTTTCATACATTTATATAATAAACATCGGAAATTTCCAATTCAGTTCATTTGAATTTCGAATATTGTGGACGAAACTTTTTATGAACGTTTGATTAACCCCTTTAATTAATTTATCACACGCGAAATGAACTCTTACGGCCATAGTACATTTCAATGGCTGACCTAAGGTTGATAGACTGAAAAAATCACATAAATTCCGACATATATTCACGCCAGGTCCCTTATGGGGTAGGAAGAGAGCGCCGAGTACCAGGTATCTCTATCCCTATAGACCTGCCTTGCTTCTTAAACATAAGTGTGAAGTAGTATTAAATATAACACTTGTAAAGTTAGTAATAGAATCAGAGTAGTCATAATTATGGACATGAAGTAAAAGTGCCGAAATAAGTATGTAAATTATAAATATTACATAGTTAAATATACTTAAAGATTGTTAAAAGAAAACAATAAAATGAAGTAGATGGTATTTTTCAACTCGTATCCAAAAATATTAATAATAAAATAACTTTTAAGTGCACTTCATTGTTACATACATTAAGATGGTTTTTTAGAAAAAAAAATGCTTACAAAATCTAAATTTATATACAAAAATGTATTACGTGACAGCTTGTTGTAACTTAAAGTTACGTTTTTGTTTGGTTTTAATCTGTATCGTTGCAAATAATCACTGACACTTGATTTCGCCAATACAGATTACTTTTTTCTGTGTAAATATGTTATGTGGTTTACGTAAAACATTGGCTTTAATAAAAACGATTAATTTTACTTAAAAGCACTATTTCTACCCTAGAAGTGCCTTAGCCGCACAAAAAATATATTTGAGTAAACTCGACACGATACTAAATGTAGTTTATATAATTTATGTAGTTTAATTATTATAAGATTAATTACTGTATCAAATTATTTAGTAGTAAATTATACAAATTTATAATTACGATACACTAGTCGTTTGCCGCAACGAAGTTCCTACGGTAACATTTATAATTCCCATACATTTATTATAAAAAAAAAAACCACAAAAACAAGAACCGAAATCGAAATCATTGCTTTTCGCACTGCCTTCGATCCGTGAAATATGTATGTAAAAAATCAAACAATTGATGAAATAAAACATCATTACTATACAGCATCACATGTCGTCCGTCTTTAAACATGTCCTTTCAATCGGCGTAAACTTGCATACACGCAAGCAATAGCATGGTGACTTCCTTAATATTATGAACCGAATTGTACACTCACGGATGACGGAAATCGGCGCATCTAATCTAGCGCATTAATTACCTTCCTACTCTGGTATGACTTATATGGTATAATTATTTCGGATCGAATTTTCACGGATTCGGATCGGTAGCAGTGCAGAACCATTCTTAATTACTCAAACATGGGAATGACCAGCAATGTTTACAAATAACGAAGCAATAGAAGAGGGAGGTAATGAAATTCATTTGTTATCTGTAGTTATAAAATTTACGCACATTAAGATGTACTTAAATATTTAAGAAAGTAGATAAATGTTACTGTAATTATTTATACAATATAGGTATATGAAAGTAGATACTATTGTAACACGTTCATGAGAAATAAAATTTCGATCATATGTACCATATGTATACTATATTTACGTTTGATTAACAGCAGCTTGAAGGACCAACTTTATCTGAATACGAGGACCATATGTTAAGATAGAAAATGTACTTTAATTTATACCTTGGTTCTAGTAAAATATGAAACTAAATACACTTAGAAAATTAAGTATCACAGCAACAGATGCCAATTTAGATGTAGTTGACAACTTATGTAGATAGGTACCTTGGATTAATTACACGAAAAAGCACCAGTTTTGTACGAAATGTTGTTTAATAAAAATATTATTGCTTAGTTGGAAACCCGTCTTCATATTATGCTGATTTCTTTTCACGTATCCATAAAAATTATTGTTTAAAGTTCTTTAACGAGTTGATATTTGTAAGATATAATTCGGATAACATTTAATAGACCCGTCTCGTTTAATGTGTGAAAGTTATTTTAATCATTGTCATAAATTCTATATATTAATACATTTAAAATCAAATACAACCGAAGAAATGTGTTACGCTTGAAATGTATAACTGTATCTATGGTGTCTATTTAAATTGACAGTACTAAAAACAGTATAAAGTAAAGCTAACAAAAAAGGCTCCATATATGTTCACGAAATAAGGGTCGTAAGAAAAAAAAATGCAGTATAAATAGTTTTGCAGTCATTGTAATATTGCAAGCACTGGTATTGTCAGAACTTGTTTTGGCTATCTAAAATATTTATTTTATATATTTATTCTTTATTGTTAACCTATACTTATATTTCAATGGGCTAACTTAATGCCGAATAGATTTATAAAATATTATATACTTATTTTTTAGTCGCCACTTATTGATATATTTATATAAAACTTAATATTTTTGATTATATGATGTTACTAGATTATATATTCAAAATTAAAAGCACTTTTTAAATCGTATAGTTTTTTTATACGCAACACGCTGCTCACTTATATGATTAATCATATATATACCGACTTTCCTATATCTATATACAAAGATATCTCATTTAAAGCATTGCAATTGTGTTAACTGTATAGCAATGCTTTAACTACTCCATATCTTTCTCTAAATCCAATCATCCTTGTGTTGTGGACTCTACTGGCCTTCACAGAGTGTTATGGCAAGTCCAAGTGATTCCGCATGGATTAGCTCCGTCGGGTGATGGTTGGTTTGTACAGGATTTCAAAGCATATTTTGTAAGAGCGACAGTATTGTCATAGAACAGATGGCAGCACAGTCGCTTAGTCTGCTATATTATCGCCTAGATGGAAGCATCATCGTGTTTTGTTTGGATTTTAATTTTATTGACATTGTTCCCCTTATAGCTGATGCGTTACTATAGGTGTACTTTAATGAAATAGATTATCATGGTCAATTCAATTAACAATCATTGTCAATTGATGACAGATGAAACCATTGTATTCGGACATTTCTTCCACCAAACAGTCAGTACATAGGTACTAAATTAATAAAACTTTAAAATTCAGAGTTGGAATGTAATAAAGTTTTAATTTGCTCACATATTTTTACACTACTTCAATGGATTATTAAGTTTTTATTGTTGACTGAGAACGCATTCTTTATTAATACATATAGTGTAATACCCGATTTATTTTTGAGATTAAAGTAAAAAATGAATTCGGCACAAATCATTACAGTTAAAGTAGTAAAAGATTCATGTTTATAGTCGTAGGTACATAGGTGCGACGTAATCATGTAGAACTAATTGCATTAAATAAAATCAACGTCTAAAGACAAGCCGATAGCCAGTTATAAAACGATTATTCGAATCTTAAAAGGAATTTGAGTCTTGAAAGTTACTTTAGCCATTGTAAATTTCAGAAAATGAAGTTAAGAATTGAAACTCTATGCTCAAAGAAGCCTGTAGGTAAATAAATGCAGGATAGATGTCAGAAGATGATTGCTATATTATTTGCAAAGCATAAAACAGAATCACATTCAAAATAAAACTATATAAGTCTCAGTGTCTCTTAATCTTCAACTATACATTTTTGATTGCAATTATACTTAGATTGCGATCACAATTCAGTACGTTTTCGCCCAGTGAACCAGACACTGGTCTGTCTCCCTCATTGTCATTATCAGTCTATTTCCGTCCCCTATTGGACTTACACGCTGCACTCACAAGTAAGGTGAAATTGTTTATTAAACCACTTTATTTATTCTTCCATTTCAATTTTATCCCCTTCAAAGTAATCCCCGCCCGATAAAATTCACTTTTGCCAACGCTATTTCCTGTTCTCGAAACAGTCCAAACAGTCAATTGCCTTCTATACCTTTCAAGAACTTCTTCGATTCGGTTTTTATCTCTTCAATCTGTCAAAATGGTGTCCTCGCAGCAGCTTTTTGAGTTCACTGAATAGTCAGAAGTCCCACGGAGCTAAATGAGGTGAATACGGTGGTTGCAGAAAGATATGAATCGAGTGTTTGGCAAAATAGTCGCGAAGAACCATTATGCATTTGTGCAACCAGAGTTGTTGGCCCATACTTCCGACTGTTTCAGACAAGAAGCTTCACGTACACGATACATAGACCTTAAATAATACACTTTGTTGATAGTTTGGCCCAGCGGAGGGAATTTATAGTGCACACCACCATAATCAAAGAAAACTGTTAACACTACTTTGATTTTCAATCGACTTTGTCGTGGTCTTTTCGGTCTTGCTTCACCTTTTGCATGTTATTCGCTGGATTGGTCGGTGGTTTAAGGTTCGTATGTATACATTCAAGTCTCGTCTCCAGTAATGATACATTTCAAGCGGAAGTTTCACACAAAGTTTTTTTTCCAAAAAATTGAGCGATTACGGCACCAATCAAGACTCGAAGCGTTTGAGACATAAAACATCCTTCAAAATGGTTTAGTCAACGAGTCAGCCGAAGTTGTAAAAATAGCTTAAAAAAATGAGCAATGCTTTAAATATAATTATGTTTAATACAACTATTGCAGACACAAATGGTTAGTGTTCGTTAACCTACATTATTATTATCCTATAGCTAAACTAAACAGTGAAGCGTTCAGAAGTACAACACTTCGACACACCTTTATTTTCAAAAATATTTTAATATGGAGCGATCCGAAACATGTCATTAATATGTTTTAATCACATCTGTACATTATTTCCCAATTTCCAAGTTTTCGTTCTAAGAATTTGTGTAAATGCAATTGCAATAATGTAATTTTAAGTTTGTAGTTTTTAAATAATGTGAGGTTCAAATGGCAAGTGACTTGATTTATTGTTAATTATTCTCGAATTTCGATAAAATAAATAGTTTAAGTAATAACGGAAAATTTACTTATATTCAGAACCGGTGAGAATCGTTTTGCCTTTCCCCTCTTACTTCTTAATTATTTAATTTAATTGGAATTGAATATAATTGAGATGATTTGATTTTGAAATTTTTAAATGAAAAAATGATGCTGCATTACAATATGTCCAATTTTCTTCTGTCCTATCACTGAATTTCCCGCGCTGTCATTGCGCGCGCCATCCGTCGTTTGGCACAGTTTCCACGCCCTTGACCGCAGGCTGATTGCATGGACATAAAGCGATTTCAGCGCTAGATCACGTAATGAATCTACAAGATCGCTCAACTCTTAATTAAAAAAAATGTAACTTGGTATAATTTGTAAGGTTGATGATGATGATGATTAAACTAATATTATATGTACTAAAATAGCATTTCCTACTAGGAAATACACTAAATTAACTCGAAAAGAAATTTGTTTCAAAAACTGGACAAAGTGGTTGTGAAAAATGTTTAAAGTTTTTTATATTAGATCATTCTATTAAAAGCTTGGAGAAATTGAGTTTTATAGTTTTATATTAAAGACATGTCAATAAAAATATTGTGCAACCACAATTATGACAGTCTATAAAATGTCAACAAAAAACAACATTTATCGGATTCTTATCTAAACAGCGCATTTCCATGTTCGATCCAGCGCGATTCTGCGCTTGAAACTAATCAAGCCCGCAGTTGGCCCGCAGAACGCGTTACGTTCGGTGGTTGTGTTCTAGTTTCATACGTTGGACTATTCCCGCTGATTTTAAATACAATGGTAAGTAGGTAACCATAAATAAAAGACTATATCTTTATTGCATATATTTATATTACTATAGTTTATCTTTTTGTAGTAATGGAATGACCTATGTATAGCCGGTTCTTTTTATTTTTCGACAACATTCGGCCTGTTATGTCATTGGGATGGTAATAATAGATCGTATATTTATCTATGATTGCGCGCGAAATACGAGCTTCTTGTCTATTAAGATTTTGTTAGATAACAAAATTCCTTTGAAAAGCTATGTAATTTGTTTGGTGAACTAATGTTATAAGGAAAAGAATTTTGGACACCGTAAAATATCGTATCTTTGTTACTTGTAAAGGCATCTATGAAATAAAACCAGTATGTATGATAAAAGTAAACAAATGCTACTAATATAAGCGAAGTATGTTCTTCGAGTTTTCATAAGGTTAGCAAAATGAAATTATTTATTGCTTGATTGACAAGTATAGCCTATGAGTATAAAAATTATTAAAACCAATGTTTATAAAATATTCAGAGTGAAACTAAATATACTGCAGTAAATTAACAAAAGCTAAATCTAATAAAGATTTCAGAGCTCACGGCAATAAAATATTCAGAATCTTCACGGCTTATTTTCGTAACACAAAATAATCCGCACCTGCTCACGAAACTGAATATTTTAAAATTGGAATTGTTATACGCCATACATTCTGTATTACGTAAGTATAACAGCGAGCTCACAGCTGATGTATGAGTACTTAGTCCAGCGGTTGAGAAATCATAACTGGCCATCACCACTTGCAGGATCAAATTTAAATTGGATTGCAGTCCTATCTCCGATGTATCAGTCCTATCTTATCGTACAAATAGCCTACTTCTGTACTCAACTTTATTTTTATTAGTTCCAATCACGCTCGCTTTATGCATTGCCGATAAGAAACAGTGTAATTATTATGTTAATATACTTCACCGGAGAAATCGATTTTTCGATGGCACTGTAACAAAATACTACGTTTTAAGCCAAGGTGGTTTAACAATTCCATGTTGGCAATTTGCGCAATGCGTCTCATATTTGGGTGGATTATTTTACAATATTTATTTTCGTATTTTAATTTTATACAATACCTACCTATTAGTGGGTCTCCTCTCAGAATGAGAGGGTTAAGGCCATAGTCTGCCACGCTGGCCAAATGCGTGTTGACAGACTTCACAAACCTTCGGGAACATTTTTTTTTGAGAATTCCAGGGTGTGCAGGTTTCCTCACGATGGTTTCCTTCAACGTAAAAGCAAGTGATATTTGAACTTAAAACGCACATTTTTAAGAATTGCGCGCCAGGGATTTGAACCCCGAGTTCTTACTTCGACCTCTTGGTCGAGTTTCAAACCACTGGACCATCATATTCTCATTCTGAGAGAAGACTCATGTTCCAACAGTGAAACGATGGAAGGGTCGAATCGACTACTTATTAGTGTTGATATCGAGTAAAGTGATAAAAAATGATATGACAATTCTTATATGCTGAATATATTGAATTTTTAAATGTTTCCTTGACATTGACATTTCCTTGAAAAAAAAATGCTCATAACCTGAATGCACTCAATTTTTCAATTTATTATTCCTTGATCAATGATATTTCTTTGACAAAAGAAATCTTTTGTTCTGAACGTTTCAATTCTTCCCTAACATTAACGCCTTCCTTAACAAAAACGCCTATACTATTAATACACAGAATATTTAAAATTTTTCATAATATTGATAAAACCTTGACTAAACAATGCATCATATCCTGAATTTTTCAGTTTCTCCTTGACATCATTGTAAGTTTAAGACTTGCGTGACTTTTCCGACTTCCATCCTTGATACTCAGTCCGTATTTTACTTAGGAAAAAAAATCATTTAATTTAGTAAAAACCAAGGTTTCATAAATAGGTCGAAATATCCAAGGCAATGTATAAAAGGAGGGGAGAACCCTCGAGAAGAACTCTAAATTCCCTTGTAATTCAGACTTTGTCCATAATGTTGGCAGGCCCCATGTGCATTCACATTAGTACAGATCGAGGTTACATTGTATCGCGTCAATATTGTAAACAGATTAAATTAAGATACTACATTATATCATATATTACATATTTTATTCATTCTTCACTGGAATTCGACTGTGTATCCTCGTCACAAACCAGTTGGTTGGTCGCCAACCAAAATCGCATCGGCTACTCGGGATTACTAGTTATTTGTTCACTTGTTCATTTTGCATATACATTTAAATCGAAACAAATATTGATGTGTATTATAACTAATTGATTAGAACAATATGCACCCCGGGAAAAATCCTTGGGCGTAGCACATACAATCGTCTAAACCGAAAATTATAAACCTTTTATAATCCTAATCATAAATTTGATATAGTAACACGAATACTTTTTTTACTACCCTCCGCACGTAGCACTACCAATCACTAGTCCAATAGAGATAAATCTTGAGATGCACGTTGCCAGAGTCCACACGAGACGGTTAGTAACCACGATATAATAATAAATTTATGTATCTCTTGGTATGCTCTTCTACGTCTGATGTCAGTAAAGAATATATTATTAGATTGTAGATTAATAGTTTAGTGACTTAACGATGTTCTGCTTTATTGTTAAATTGTATTTAACGTTAAAAGATAATTTTTAGGCGCACGTCTGAATTTGAATCCGGACCTTCGAGTGAGTGGCTGCATTTCAAAACCACAAAATATCACTGCTTACAAAGCTATCACAGCCTAATGCTTAATTAAGCAGCTGTTCTGTACCCAGAAATATGTAAATGAATGCGGATGTTATACAGTAAAAGTTCCAAGGATGTTACACACTGATGGACCCAAAAGCTTCCTCTGATAAGGTGTGCTGAATTCAACCTAGTTGTAAGTTCCGGCGACATTCCTACGCGCTCCATATTCGTGCTTTCATTAATCCTGAGCTGAATTATGATATGCTCCGTCTGCAGACTCACAACAATATCCGCACACACTGATTACCATGAGTCAATTGTTACGTAAAATGGTAATACCTCGGGGGGGAATACCGATACACACTTCTGACATTACAAAAATTATATTGATATTTCTCGCTATAATAGTGAAACATTTGAGAATTCATAATGTTCACAAAGTAAGGCGTGATAAACTTAACAAAACCCAGTTGATTAGGTTAGAACCCATCCCAGAACAGTAATTCGAAGATGATCGATTTCAAGGAGTTAAACCATAAAAGTGTTAGTGATATCAAGATGGAAAGAGTATCTTAATACAAAAAATAATATCTTAATACAAAAAATAATACAAAAAAGCGTTAATTTTATAAAAGGTTAATGAACTGTAAACCGTTCAACGTAACTACGTAACTTCACGCCTGTAATCCCCGAAGAGGTAGGCAGAGGAATGCAGAACATTCCCATGATTCACCGGTTACGTT
>DWEI01002273.1:0-14674 GCA_018245875.1 Mysoria ambigua | reverse complement strand
TCATGTGTACGACGACTCATGTGTACGACGACTCATGTGTACGACGACTCATGTGTACGACGACTCATGTGTACGACTCATGTGTACGACGATTCATGTGTACGATGACTCATGTGTACGACGACTCATGTGTACGACGACTCATGTGTACGACGACTCATGTGTATGACGACTCATGAGTACGATGACTTATGTGTACGACGACTTATGTGTCTTGGATGGGCACGTCGCGCACGAAGGCGGCGAGCAGAGCGCGCGCCTGCGCGGGGCGGTCGGCCGGCGCCATGTGGCCGGCGCCGCGCACCATCACCTCCGTCAGCCGCCCGCCCACCTTCACGTACCTGCGGGGGGGCGTCGCCAGTCCATCCTCAGCCTGCCTCAATCCACGGCTTCACATTGACCTTCCATAATAAATGCTGGTTTTTGGCCTTTACCTTCGACACGAAAGCGAAAGAGGGCAGCACATACCATAATAGTCTCAGAATCTTTTGGATACTTGGATAGGTCTTAAACTTATGATGATGATGATACTGTATTTTTTACAACTTGGCGTATTTTAATTCCACACTCACCCCGCCAGCACGTCCTCGTGGGTCCACGGACTTCTCTCTGCTCCGTTATACTCCTCGGCTTCCGGGTACTGCAGTGACTTGTAAGTGTTAACTGACGCGTGGTAAGGCACCATGCAGTCCAAGTGTCCGCTACAACAGCGGTACTTACTTAGGAACGTTACGCGGACAATAAAACTTTTGACTTTTATAAGTAACAGGGTAGCATAATCATCACGATCATCAGTCTATCGTAGTCCACTGCTGGACATAATAGAACGGATATTGCATTTATGTGCCGGTGTAAGCCAATGGATAGGCATGATATATTTATAAACAAGCTTATTGACGTACTTATAAACGAGGACTCGGTATCGTCCAAGGAGTTGTTGGAGCCAGGGTTTCGCGCTGTTCATGATGTCCAGCATCAAGTGTTCATAAACCTTCCTCGACAGGGCCAGATACTTCGTGCTGCCGACATGCAATGCGCGCCTCATCTCAGGCCTCTGGATGAATTTCGCGTAGCTACCTGACAATTCCACACTATCGGCCAAATAATTGTAGGGATTGCTTAGATGAGATGCTGTTTGAAATACGCCCAATAAGTCGTTGTACAGCTGTAAAAGAATGCAATAAAACTTAAATTTAATGTGAATGGGCATTCTTGCTATCGTATGATTGTGATTAAATGTTAGCCTATAACGTATAAAAAACTTTTATATAAACGTTTATTCACGTTTATATAAAAGTTTTTTATTTGTGTTAAAATGATTTTATAATTAAAGTCATAGCTGTCAGCTGATATCTGTTCACTGCTGGACAAAAACTGCCCCAAAAGGGGGGTCGCCCTAATCTCCGGGCAACGCATGCACAGCTTCTTGTTCTTTCTACTCTTAGTCTATCTAATACAATCTTTAACAATAAAAAGTAAATTGAAATTTATAGACAGAGCTCTATAAAATTTCTTTATTTAACAATTTCTTGTTTAACCTAGATTATCATAAGATTATTAGATATTATAATCACATTATGTCAAAACATTCTGCAGAGTGCTGCTCTGGCGTTGGAGCAACGTGGTCTACGGAGTGATGTTAATTGTGATATAATTATATTTATAACATATGTCCAGTTAATGTTTGATAGTCTGGTGAAGAAGCACGAACAGGTAAAATGTGACCTCTGCCAACATGAATGTGCCTCTAGGTACATTGATTTTTTCATATTGGTTTAAAACAAGTTTATATCAATTATACCGTAAGTAATCAAAATAGACTAATTGTCTAATTACTTAGTTCACAATGTCTTCCTTGACAAATGCCTTCAAAAATGCTAATATAAATATATAAAATTTAGAAATAAAACAAATATATTAAAAATTAAATATATTAAAAATATATTAAAAATACAAACCTCGAACGCTGCTTCCATGTCGCCATTTTTAATGTATTGTGTGACATTAGCTTCAAGACCCTTTATGATGTCAGCTATGACGTCGTCCACTAGACCAACTTCGCGCGCAAAATAACTATACCGTAGCAGAGTGATGGGGTCGACGAAACCGTTTCCAATGGCTAAGCCCTGTACATCAATTTTTGGTAAGAAAAAACATATTTGTTTTAGAGAGAGAGGGCATAGTCTTGCCATACGCTGACCGAGTGCGTGTTAGCAGACTTCACACGCCTTAGGGGACAATTTTTTTTCGACGCTATTCGAATTTCGAATTTCAGCGCTATATGAGTAATACACATTTAATCGACAAGAAGTCCTCCAGTAATCGTTAAAGGCTAAAACATGAATACATCACTACAAATATATAATTCACGTACATGTAAAATAATTATGTAAGGAAAATGTATACAATACTGACTTGAAGATTAATTGGCGCGTCACGCTCTTCGTGCTCCATTATTTGGATGCCCAATGAGGGCACGTGTTTACCCGCATATGACTCTCCCACTATGAACAAAGGTGCTTTACGCAATTCGGGGAAAATAGTTAAAAATTGCTGCAACGCCGTGTACAAATTTTCTCCAATCTGAAACATTCGTAACAGCTATTGAGGTCCTCGCAAATAAAGCTACAATATATATTATCAATACATGGTGCTACAATACTATATTTCAGCTAACTACCACAGACGGTAGCTAATTATTTTTATTTATTACACATAGACACAGTATCGTTAGGAAGGATTTAAAGATAAACTCCGTTCAATGTTACCTTATACCCAGCGCTGTGCACTCACATTATTAATATATAATGTAGGCATGGTTTGGTATATTGCGGTCAATATCTGCGTAATATGTCTGTAATAATGCCTTGCTATACCGAAATATGTCTTTGCTATACCAAGATATGTCTTGTTCCGAGATACCTCTTCGATAGTCATCCAAATATATTCAAAATGTAAGTTGCCTATCATTTGCAAGTAATATATTTGTACCTCCATTACGACAAATTTGTGATTTGGAAATCGAAAGAAAATAATTTCATTATATGTATATGCAAGGCAAAACCTACATACTTGAGTAAATACTGAATAAATATTAAATTTCTGATACTTTTACAAACGGAATTGTATAATTTTATATACAACAGAACATGTATATACAATACAGCATTTGTATATACAACAGAACATGTCA
Source organism: Mysoria ambigua (assembly GCA_018245875.1). Classification (NCBI taxonomy): domain Eukaryota; kingdom Metazoa; phylum Arthropoda; class Insecta; order Lepidoptera; family Hesperiidae; genus Mysoria; species Mysoria ambigua. The sequence continues at coordinate 11,481 of DWEI01002273.1, read as the reverse complement.
ACAAAACACAGAAAAAGCTTACCTATGTTAAGTGTTAAAGGCACGGAAGGCCGCCTTAACGCTAACTACATAGTAACGCCACAATAGCTTTCAGGTAACTTAATAATAGAAAAGATACAGAAAGAAAGAGAAATAATAATAAGGTAAGTGTGTACGATTTATTATAACTACCGACACATAGACAGCAAAAATACTATTTTTTTCACAACTGATAGTGTTATTTTTAAAAAGTTTCATAAGCACAGACACTTTAATAAATTTAGTCATGTAGCAACGATCTAGTATGTTAAAGCCAAAGATAAATTATACTGATGTACGTCATCCGACTTCAGTACATTAATATATCTATGGATACGACTTTAGAGGAAATGTCTGGTGCAATGTGGCATAATTTAGGGCAAAAATATTTGCATAACGGTTTTATAGGTAGACAAAAACACTATTCCCGATCTAGGTTATTATATGATTATAATATTCAAATGACAATTTGGAGATTTCAAATTTAAATTTACGGGTTTTTGAAGTCCTTCTTGGAGGAAAAATACTGCGTTAGCGATAGTGGTCGGGTGGGTGGTACAGTAGCCAGTGCTATAGGCAGACAATAAATACCGTAGTTTGGTTGGTCGCGTAGCCGTCCTCATCTGTGAAGCTGTACCCAGTTCCCACCGGGTTGTCGATGAACAGGAGAGAGTGATTATTACCCCACGAATATTTGTTTTCTGTGGATAACACACGCGTTTCAACTTTTAATACACTCAAATAGATTATAAATCTTTATACATAATAATTTAACATTTATTTAACATCACGCGTGCATTATCTCGAAGTGCTTCTCAGCAGCGTATAAAATTTTTCACCAGATACATTGTAAATGTGTAACTTTTCATCATCACCTGGGTTGGCTGGTAGAAAATGCCACTTGGCATTAAGTCCGCCCTTTGTAGTACTTACTTTTACAACGCCTTGTTAATACTTTTACAAAAAAGAATGAATGTTTCGGGAATTAGTGGGTGAACTTATAGCCATACACCGGACACAAATCCACACAAAAAGCAACCAAAAATTAGAATGTGGCATATGGCTTAATTAATCACATGGCTAACCTTTTAGAGTATTGTTATCTGTTACGGCAAACGGTCCAATTTCGACGAACAGACCATACAACGACGAGGCACCTGGACCTCCCTGCAGCCAAATAATCAGAGGTGTCTCTTCGACGCTTTTATTGGCTATGGGAAAATACCAAAACCATAAATTTCCATTGTGCTCCTTATTTACCTGCAAAGACAAATTTTGTGTTTTACTTTACAACGACCTCTTCACTGAGAGTAAAAGGTCACATCGGTATATGAATGGGAAAAAGAATGAGATGGGTAGAGAGTTTTAAGGTGCAGAGCGGAGAGAGTAGTAACGTCACTCCTGTAATCGCACAAGAGATAAGGACAGTGTATATACAGATATAGTTTATCAGCTTTCTGGTTATCATAACGCATGTTCTATTAAGTTCTTTGGGTTATTATTATGAGATGATTTAAAGGTCTGATGAAATAAGCTGTACACAGTTGTATTCGAAATGCTCAGGACCGAACGCAGTAGCGCCGGTAAGTTTACGTCCCACTATGTAATAGGTGATGAGCCTATTGCCACGCATCGGGCACATATCCAGGATCTGAACTACTACTAGAAAATCTAAATTAGAAAACTTTGTAGCGTTCGATCCGCGAATCGAACCCGGAGCCTCCCGATCGGCAGTTGCACATGCATCCGACACGACCAACGAGGCAGTGAATTTAATCTTACGGTTAGATATCCAGCGTAGCTTTCCACTCCCGGCACGAGCAGCGAGTCGTTCACACGCGCCGCTACCCTCGCCTCGTGCAGTCTGTTGTCTTCTATATACGGTGTCAGAATCAAGGGTTCACCGACGTCCTCGTCCGCCGCTGGGGTGTCGACTGACGGTGCGTGGAATGTCGTCTCGAGCAACTGCCAATGTACGTCGTTGGCGCTTTTCAAAGCTCCATCAACCTTCACCATATAATGCAGGAATCTGCAATGTAATCCGTACATAAATCATGTAATAGCCTCATTAACTCATTCGACAAAGGATGCTTAAGATGTTTGGAAAAATGTAGACACGTACAAATAAACAAATAGTATTGGTATAGTACGCAGTATTTATATGTTTTTTGTATGTCTATAAGAAAATAACTTGTGTTAATTTAAGTTTTATCATTATTAGCCTATCTCAGTACACTGCTCGACATAGGCTTCCTGCAAACGGCACCATCACGCCCTGTCCTTGGTTTGCCGAATCCAATTTTCACCTGCAGCCGATTGAACATACGTTTCCGTTGAACAATACTTACGTTAGAAAAACTACTAGTTTCCAGGTCATGATTATTCAGTACTTCCAGCTGAAAAATAATAACGACTACAGTGGAACGTATAAGTTAAGTGTTTAGGTATTAACGCAAATCTTCTCCCACAGCTATGGAAGGTTGTTATTTTGATTTATTTAATTAAGAATTAACGAAGCTAAACTGATAATAATAATATCTTGGGACACCGTGCACGGTCAGCTTGTGTTATGGTAACCAGACAACTGATAAAATACATTAATGCCGACTTATGTAGGTTCTTCATCACACCCAAATATTACAAATATTTGTGATTTTCACACAAATATTTAATACGGGTGAAAATCGAATACACGATCGCCTGTGAAACAGTCAGATTCATGCACCACTGCGCCTAAGGGCCAGTCAAATAATGTTGTGTAATTATATTTATAATTATAATATTTTATAGATATTGTAAGTACAATTCAAATGATATAAAGCACAAATAATATTGACCACATACCTCCGCTTTAACTGTTAATGTTGTCACAATGTGCATTGGAATTAATATAGAGTAAGCCAGTTACTGGATTTATATGCATTTCACCCTAATTATTAGCAAGTATATTGTTATTATCGTAGTTAAAATTAATGAAACACTATCACTATTAAAATTAATTTTAAATGTTAAAAAGCTCTCATTAAATTGTTATCTTTCAAATCGACAATAACAATGTTAGGTATGTTGTATAATAGAGAGAAGCTGTTTTTGTGAATGCTTATTATATACGTAACATCACGCTTGTAGTCCTCTAAGAGGTAGGCCAAGGAAGGCAGCACCAACGCGGACGCCTCACCAGCTATGTTTACGTCCTTTCATCTATCTAGTCTTCGAGCCACTGACAGAAATTGTAATTAGAAATGTTAGATTAATCCAATAGTACCCACTCGGGATTTGAACCTAGGATCTCCTCATTGGCAGTCTCACTTGCAACCAACACGACTAAGGAAGCAATTAATATTAGACAATATTTTTATTTTTTATATTATTTTTATTTTACATTTTATATAAGTCAATATAAGGTAGATCAGTATTGTATGAGCGTATAATGCGCTCAACGAAATTTATAAGTTAATAACATAAAGTAAAAAAACTAAGACGCGCTATTACCAGATTTTAAAAACCGTTCGCGATAATTACAATAAAGCTCTTCATAAGCATTGCCTTCTATGCTAGGAAACCGAATATTTGAAAATAAAAAGGTAATATGATATTGAGATTATTATTGCAAATTCTTACAACGTGAACTGTTCGAGACGCGTGAAAAGGCACTGTACAGGCAAGCGTGCGACATTATAGGCCACATCTCGCTCACCATTGGCGACATTGTACCAACGCGAGCTAATTGCTTTAAAAAAATGTATATATAATACTGAAGGGCAATGTCACTTGATGATAATAACCATAAATAATTTCTTATCACGACACTTTCGCGACGGCTCTGTGCGATCTTCTAGCCAATACCGGTTTTTAATGTCTTGTATTGGATGGTGATGTTAATAAAATTGTAATATATTGTCTTTGATACATATATTTTTATAAGCCTTATTTTTCTGTATTTAAAAACTGACTGCCAGTTAGTCTAGCGGTTAGTGAACCTGACTGTTCCACCGGGGGTTACGGGTTCGATTTCCATCCTGTATAATTAGCAGTGTGATGAAAACAAATGTTCGTACTATGTCAGGTCGTAAAAGAGGTATCTATTTAAAAGTATATTAATATGCACATAAATAGTTTATAAGCTGTCCGGTTACCATAACACAAGCTCTCTTATTACTTACTTTGGAATCATAAGACTGTGTGTGATGTCCTAAAGACATTAAAAACTTAACTGTAGGAAATATTATCGATAAATGCTAATAATATTATATATAGAATCATAAAATTTCCGTTCAAAAATTTCACATGAATCCCTATGACGGCCCAGGCAGGATATGATTTTGACAATAAACAAGCCCATTAAAATTCTCAATTACGTACCGCGCGAATCGGACCTATCGTGCGAAGAACGTTTCAATGTCACACTGGACGTAAGAAAAAAACTCGCAGCGTGGGAAATTGTAATTACATGATAAAATATACGTGAGCATCATAATAGCCTATTAGTTATCTCGTCCACGTATCAAGTGTAACGCATCAATGTTTGTTTTAGTGCTAACATCCTAAATATAGAGCAAATCACATTTGAGAGCGTGCAAGAATCTATCGCGGAGTCGGGAGCGTGGGAGCGGGCTTATGCTAAACAGGTCAATGGTACCCCGTACCTGCTCGCGGCCTCTATACAGCGTGTTCCGGTCTGCACAACAGCAGATTTACGTCTCACATATATACGACATATCTATGTTTGTGCCCGGTGCATGATTGTAGCCTCATGTCCTATTCCGAAGGATTTTTAACATAAAAGGTGTATCGTGGGGACACTACAGGCAGCTCTGATTCCTCTGTCTACCCCATCAAGAAAATGATATACAAGCGTGATAATATGGTATATATACTATTCACTTGTTATAACGTTACATAATACAATTCACCCTTCAGTAGTAATATAAATACTGGTGAACCGTGGAAACGAGCAAAAGTAATTCCTCGGCCTTATTTTACAGATACAAATTAAATACTCTTGCTTATCAAACAAATATTTGTTTGTGGCCCGTATCGACCCTTGGTTCAATTGAAAGGACCAGTCAAACACCAGACAATGTTTCATCGCGTCACATGAAAGAAAATATTAATTAACATTTTATGCATTGCTCGATTGATTGTGTTGGTTACAAGTGCGACAGCCGATCGGGAGGTCCCGGGTTCGATTCCCAGGTCGAACACTACAAAAAATTTCTAAATTAACTTTTTTAGTAGTGGTTCGAAATCTGGATATGTGCACGATGCATAGCAATAGGTTCACCACCTATTACATAGTACGATGTAAACGTAACCGGTGAAACGTAGGAGTGTTCTGTATTCCTCTGCCCACCTCTTCGGTGATTACAGGAGTGATGTTACGTTATTAATTGATTTGGAATTAGGTAATGACTTGTCCTTTTTTCATTACTCGTAGAAAGTAGCACTAATCAACCTATAAGTTTGTATATAAAAATTGATGATTTACCGTAAAAAGTACGTTTAAAAAATTTATAAATCATAAATATAATTACGTAGATACTATGTATAACGAAATAAGTATTCTGAACGGAAATGTGACATTGTTGTAAAACAACGAATCAACAAATACTCGAACTAACATCACAATCATCATCATCATCAATCATTTCATCATTCGTATCGATTGATGGTCGCATACGGTTCTCCTTTCAAAATGAAAAGGATTAAATGCGATAAATAAATTAATTTATTTATTTAACATGCTCCGTTGGCTCGGACATGTTGAGAGAATGGCGGATGAAAGAATGACGAAGAAGATATACAACGCGAATGTCCAGGGACGCAGGTGTCGAGGGAGGCCAAGACTCACCTATCTCGATGGAATAGGCCAAATATTGGCTGATGAGGGAGTCAGAAGCCTCCGAAACCGGCGTGCATGTATGAAAAGAGTTATGAATGTGGAGGAGGTGCGGCAGGTCTGTAAGGATAGAGATATTTGGCACTCCGTTCTCTCTGCCTACCCCGTAAGGGACTCGACGTGAAAATATGTATGTATGTATTAATTTATACATTTTTATCTTATGAAACATAAATGTAAGCTTTTAAACGGACATCCTGTATATAAGATCGAGATAAATCGAAGTTCAAGTACAGAGAGACGCCGGGGTATACAAGGTTCCCGCCGCTAGTGCTGCGCTCCCATTCCGCGCTCTGGGACCCCGGCAGCTGGACCCTCCACGCTATCTCCACGTCTTGCCGTTATGATTTCGCTGTGGATTCTCCTACTAACGTAAGTTCCGATCGCATACCTTTCATTTTTTCTAGGATCATCTTTTTGTTCAACTTGAGAAGGTCGCGCATCGTTAATAAGAATTTAAAATTGTTTTCATTATAAAGTGTATATTGTGTCTTATTGTGATTGTCGATTTAAATTGTTTTCTATTCGTGTGTCATAAGTTTTTTAATAGCAAAATTATAGGCGTTTATTCTGATTATTTTGTTTAAACATATCGTTGTATAATAAATTAATTCCCTGAGATAATTCAAAATCATTAACACATTTATTGATAAATATGTCGGTTTTAATATAGTAGTATTAAATACTGTATTTTTTCTTTGTAGTCAGTGTTATTATTATTATATGTACCTACCGTTATATTCAAATATAGAACAATAACATCACGTCAAACAGAACTTGTGAATGTATCGTATATCGCTACACGTCCATAATGAACGCCTATTATGTAAAATTTTCCCAGTTCCCATGCTCATCAACATATTCCCACGCCGGTCACTTTAGAACGCTTTACATTTGTATGCAACTTGACTTTTCTTTAGTTAGTATGCAGTCGTAATTTGGTTATACCAAAATATGTACAATCGTGTACGATACTGAATCTCTTTAACGTCTTTACTCAATAAAAGGACGTTAGTTTTGACAAGATCGTATAATCTATTGTGATTTTTTTATCTACTCCAAGTGCTGTATTATCTCGAATTTTTCATTTATGTTGATAAAAACTTCGCTGATTTTTGTACTAAGTTTTACAATATAATTTTACTTAAGAAATTTATTTTGTTTGTTTTTTAAAATAAATTCGAAAATTATAATATAATATCAAATGATCCTCAATAATAATAAAACAAAAATTTCTTTGCCCAGATGCAGTCAGTGCGTCCTGAGCGCCGACCGGTACTCCCTGCCCGAGCTGCCGCCAGGGGAAGCACCGGAGCCGATCTTGACATTCATGGAACGTACATATATCTCCAGCCAAACGAGGTCTAAGTACGACGCCGGAGAGCCTCTACTTCTTACACCGCTCATTGAGGAGAAACGCTTCGAGGAGGCCAGGAGTGCCGCGTACGTGGACCCCACCTACTTCCTTCCTGGCATGGACAGTTACGCTGGCTACCTCACGGTAAGGAAAAGTAGATCACTTGGTATCTCATAAATACATCATTATCATCAATGTCATCAACCTGTTTCAGTACATAGGACACACGCCTCTTCAGATTTGTTTTTACTTATAATAAATACATCCATTTTTAATACACTAGTAGATAAATCTAGATTATCAATAAAATCGCGTCAGAATTCACTTGGTATTACAAAGTGTCAGTAAAACAAGAACAGGGCAAGTTTAATTTTAATTCTTATAAATTTCCCCAGGTCAACAAAGAGTACAATGCAAATCTATGGTTCTGGTATTTCCCAGTAATGGGCCAATCAGTTGAAGAGACACCATGGATCATTTGGCTCCAGGGCGGACCGGGCGCCTCGTCCTTGTACGGCCTCTTCACGGAGATAGGGCCACTATCGATCACCGATGATAACTACATACAAGGTATGCGAATAAAAGTAATCTCGTAACATAGGTAATATACCTATTTTATTCTACTCCGTGCGGTTCTGGTGGCTGAAAAAAAAGTAAATAATATTTTACCTGTGGAACGTTAAAGAAGACATTTATAAAATAATATGCCGGTAAAAGCTTTTCTGTAAATATTTTATTTCTTAATTATCTAGGTATTTCATGTAGCCATAGTTAATGAAATATAATATGTTTTAGAAATGAAATATTCATGGGGCAAGAATCATTCTCTCCTTTTCATCGATAATCCCGTTGGAACTGGATTCAGTTTTACCGACGATGATCGTGGTTACGCAACCAATCAGACAACGGTGAGGCATCCATATGTATATTTAATTTTAATTAATATTTTCATTTTTAATATTAATTAAAGCTTCGCCGAGGAAAAAGTCAGTCTGTCCTCAAAATGCTTCGGTGTTAGTGGGTTTTACTCAGTTTATTTTATACAATAAATAACTGCTTGCATTTTGACAGATAGGAGAGAATCTCTATACAGCGTTACAGCAATTTCTAAATCTCTTTCCCGAGCTACGTAAGGCGCCGTTAGCGATTGCCGGCGAGTCCTATGCAGGAAAACATATTCCATCGTTAGGTGTCCAAATCCTTTGGAATAGACAAGAGGATGAGCCGATCAATCTTCAGGTCAGTGTTATTATTTATTTATAATTGTTTTTTTAACAAGTTTTCCATATAATTTTACCGATTGTTTTACCGGAAATACCCTGTTTTATATTTACGGGTACAACTTTGCTATATACATTTTCTTCGATCAAAAGGTCCTGGGCTAAAATTTCAAGTTGGACAGTAGCTTGAAATCTGGACATGTGCCCAGTGCTTGACAATAGGCTTACCACCTATTCCATAGTGGTGTAATGTAAGCTGGTGAGATCAACGAGGCGGCGAATATTTTTTATTACTTCAAACGTTAGTTTTAATTTCTATCGTAATTCTTATAGGGTCTGGCGATTGGCAATGGTTTCATTGACCCACTGACCCTGCAGAAGTACAGTTACTTCGTCAGAGAGACCGGCCTGGTGGACAACAAGGTTGCGTACTCCATGAATCAAATAGAGACAGCAGTGACCCAGTTCATAAACAACGGGGAGATGCTGAAGGCTTATGCCGTGAGTATGAGAGATTTTTGGCGGGAAACAGAAGTTCATATCTTAAATATAACTGTTTCAAAAAATCATAGTAATATAAGAAATACTTATATAAAATAAATACTGCTACAAACTAAAAGAATAACGTAAAATATAATATATTAAAATATAAAATTGTAAAGGGCAAAGATAATTTTAAGGAGTAAACTACTTTCATTTTTTTTCTTGCAGTACTACAACTACTTACTCCAGATGTTCCTCTCTGAATCGCACCTGGAGAATTTATATAATTACTTGCGAGATAATATCAGCTTGGATGGGTTTTACCTGAAGTACATCCAGAGCGCCGAGGCTCGCCGCGCGCTGCACGTGGGCAACACCAACTTCACGTCAATAGGAGTGGTCTACAGGAAGCTGGTGCCAGATTTTATGGGCAGTGCCAAGCACATGCTTGAAGAGTTACTGGAAAACTACAGAGTTCTGTTGTACAGGTAAAAGATATCATAATTAGAAGCTGGTCGGTTAATTAAACGAATATAAATTAGTTGTCTTGTTATCACACTCACACATTATTACTTTTTATACTCACACAAGTCTACAGCATGTAAGCCCTATTTAAATATTTCGATCACTATCGTTCAAAATCTACACGTATTAATTAAGAATGAAAACGAAAGAATACTTTCTTACACACAAATACAAAACGAATATTTTTGCTCGGCCCTCGTATCCATACTTCAAGCCTCAAGATCGTCGGTCGAACTATTCAACAATAGTGTTTGTTCACAGCGGACACTTGGACATCATAGTGGCGTACCATCCGTCCGTCAACACATACGAGTCGCTGGCCTTCTCCGGGTCGCTGGAGTATCAGAAAACGAAACGCAAGCCTTGGTATCACGACGGGAAGCTCGCTGGGTAAACATATATCGCATTATACACAGTATTTTTTTTGTTACATCTCAATGCTCCCAAAGTTAATTTTTAGAATACCTAGAATAAATAATCTTTATGCCGTCAGTAAAACAAAGGTTCACTTATAATCATCATACTACAAAGATAGAAAAAACATGTAGTTTTTAATTAATTTAAACCGTTCATATTCCATAATTTTAAAATATACAAAATCCCACTTAAATGAAAAAAAAGGAATTCTTAAATATTCAAACGCAACCTAAACTCAGTTGGGTTTCGTTTCATTTGTAATCCAGGTACTACAAAACAGCGGGCAATCTGACGGAGGTGATGGTCCGCGGCGCGGGGCACATGGTGCCGGCCGACGCGCCCGCGGCCGCGCTCGGGCTCGTGGCCGCGTTCGTGCGCGGCGCGTCGCTCGCGGCCGACACCGCGCCGCCCGCGGCCGACACCGCGTCGCCGGCGCGCGCGGGGACGGACGCGCTACGGCGGTACCGACTGCCCCTCGTTTAGTCTTAGTCGAGCCGCTCGTCCGCCGACAGTACTTAGCGCTTTTCATTTCTCTAGTTCCGTACCTTAATAACATTGCGCATGTTCCACAGTGTTCATGTTTTTGTAAATAGATACGTAATAAAAATGTTAACCTTGTATGATATTGTCATTTATGTCCTTGTGATTGCCATTAAAAACGTTAGTAGAGATAAAAATGTGATTACCGGGTTCAAATCGTCACGCGCACCACTTATATATGTGCGTTTTAAATTTCAATATCACTTGCTAAAACAATGAAAACATCGTGAGGAAACCTGCACACAGTTCTCAAAAAAAAATTGTTCTCTAAGGCGTGCGAAGTCCGCCAACCCGCGCTTGGCCAGCGTAGCAAACTATGGCCTTAACCTTTACATTCTGAGATGAGACCCACGTTTTAACAGTGGAACGAAGAGTCGATGTCAACACGAATGTAATAGATGCTCACGTGCCACCGGAAATGCGCTCCTTCAGTGAGTTAAGCGAACTATGTAGTTCACCGATGATGTCGCTCTTACGTCGTTGATTCTTCATATTCTAAGGAATAAATAAATATTTGACAAAATTCGATAGCTGCTCGCATAATTCTTATCTTATATTATAGTACTTATGGTATATATGGTACTTAACAAAACTGAACGTTGACTGTAATTTTGTAATATAAATGATTTATTTTTTTCATTATTATTTGTATCAAAAAATCTTGTTTCACACAAATTATAGTTTGGAATTATACGTCGCATGCAATAGTTCGAGTTTTAAAAAATGCTTTATTTTTACTCTTCACATTTTATAAATAAAAATGAACAGAAATTGCAATAATCATAAATAATTTTTTTATTCATTATTTTTACTAAATATTACAAAAAGAAATAATGTACTGAAATGAAATAATCCCCAAGACTTATCTCAACTATAATAAGTCGATGTATATTACAGAAGTTTCATATCTATACTAATATATAAAGCTGAAGAGTTTGTTTGTTTGTTTGTTTGTTTGATTGAACGCGCTAATCTCAGGAACTACTGGTTCGAATTTAAAAATTATTTTTGTATTGAATAGA
>DWEI01002272.1:0-14675 GCA_018245875.1 Mysoria ambigua | reverse complement strand
TCGCGTCCGTCGCGTCCGTCGCGTCCGTCGCGTCCGTCGCGTCCGTCGCGTCCGTCGCGTCCGTCGCGTCCGTCGCGCTCGAACGTATGGATATCTGGAGTGTACCGCCTACTAGGGGATTACAGACGCGAAACATCGTTTCAATATTTAATGTTAACAACGGTTTGTTGGACTGCCTTCTGGAAGTTAAGGATTCCGAAAGAATTTTGTATATGAGAATTATATTATATGAGACTCGATATTTCTGAGAGCCGTCGATTTTGAGGTTATATGATCAACTTAAGATATTTATGGTACCACTGATGGACGTTGGTTTTCTCTCGAAATGAGACCTGGTAACGCATCGCTGCCACGCTGGCCAAATGCGGTTGCGCAGACTTAACACCGATCAGATAACTTATTGGTAAACTCCAATGTCTACTGTATTACTTCAGTCGAATGCTGTTTTTGGTACGAGAGCGCCACTAAGCAACAAGGGTTGACTGGTAAACGACATGCAACGGTCGCCGAGTACTGATCCGCCGCATGGAGGTGTCAATTATGTGTAAAGATGTCCGAGCACCTGGCGCAGGCCGGTGGCGGTCGCGGGTTCGACTCCCGCCCGCCGATTGAAAACAAACACGCGGCGACGGACAGCGGCGCCGTGGAGTGGCCGCTGTGGCGCATTCGTTTTGCTGAATATATTTATGTTCTATAAGGGAGAATTATTGGATGTTGTATCTATCGGAGTTCGATGTGCAAAAATGAAAAGGGACGGAGCGATGAATGTTCAAAATTTAGATCAGAACAAGTTTATAAATAAAAATATCTAAGCTACCCGCACTCATAAAATAGTATTTCAATGTCAGTTACATTTTTATTTTAATGCGCTCCTAACGGAGTCTTTAGTGCTTATTATCATATATGTTTATAACATGCACTAGGTTGTAAACAAAATATGTGGCGTAACAGCCAGATCAATAATATCGAAAATGTCAATAAAAGCAAAGAAAACAATTTTGTGCTTTCTTTGCTTACATTAACGACTAAAAATATCAAATTAAATAAAGAAAAAAACATTTTTAACTTATAATAACCGTGAAATGATTCAAAATAAAATATTGAACACATAATTTACTGATTTCTAAATTCAGGATACTTTCTTAAAAGTGAAATCAATCTTTTTAAAGTCGTAAACAGTTTTGGGCAAGCTCTACAACATTCTAACTATGTAAAACCCACATGACGGCAAGAAAAACAACGGAACTAATCACAAAGCAACGCATAGACAATTGTAGAAGACAGTCGGCATAAATCGAGCGGGAAAATATAAGTTATTTGTCTATGGTATTACATAATCAGACGACTCCACGCATCGCTCGCCGACGCGGCGCCCGCATGTCATTCCGGCGGCCATTATAAAATGGTGGGAGTAATCGACCTTTATTTTTATTTTATTTGCCCACCACCCACCACCACCCTCGCCCGATATTTCAAAGTTAACGACTGCACCATAAAAATATGGGGCTCTTGAAAAATTTGGAGCAACGGATGATTCAGAGCATCGCGTCACGTTTGATGGAAGTTTTTGCGGGTTGCGTAATAGAGCGGAATGTTGATCTGTGCGCGATGTCTGTATATGTGTGTGTGTGTATGTATGTAAGTAAGTAAAGGTGAGCATGTACCTACATTATGCTCCATAAATTTCCACTGGCCTGTTTAATTTTGTCTTAAAAAGTACGTAATTTGTATTTGTACAGGTTGCATCTGATAAAAATAAACTTCATCAATACCATGTGCTATCATTGACACTTGTGTCTCCACTGTTGGGCCTACTTATACACTGAGAAGGGTTGAGGGTCCAATCCGCCGCGCTGGGCAAAACGTGCTAGGTCTCACGCGGCTTCATTACAGAAAGTTAACATTAACCTTGTAATCCTTAACAGGTAGACAGAGGAGTTTACTACCCACCTACATTTCATCAGTTACGTTTACGTCCCACTATGGAATAGGTGCTGAGCCTATTGCCATACACCGGGCACACATCCAGACTTCGAATCAAAACTATAAAATCTAAATTAGAAAAACCCTGAAGTAACACTACCAACGTTTTATAGAAATCTGAATGGTGTAAGGTTTTTAAATGTTTAATTTTTACCGCACGTACATACTACGCTTTAGTATTTGTAGTGTACCTAACTTGAACTTGAGTTCCATACAACCAAAATTATAATTGCCGATACAGCTATGTATGTAACCTGATAAGTCAAAGATAATTTTAAGTATTCAATATTTGCTACGTTCAGAATTAGGTTGCGTATAGATAGATACTATCAATGTATCTGCGCTTATTTTATTCGCATATTTATATTTATCAATAAGAATTGACATAAAGTATGGTTTAAAAAACGTACCACCAAATATATCTATCCTTACAGAGCTGACTAACTTCCTGCTTGTTTTTTCTACGTTAAGGAACTTCATACTGGACTGCTTCGTTGGTTGACTGGGCAGACGCGACAAGTGATCGAGAAGTTTTGTAGAAGAAACTTCTAGTAGCGACTCGGTGTCTAGATTTGGGCCTGGCGTATATCAATAGGATCACCACTTGTACCGCAGGAGGATGTGAATATAACTGGTGAAACGTAGGAGTACTGCACCCCTCTGCCTACCTCTTCGTGGATTACAGACATGACGTTTAGTTTAATAATAACGAACATAAAGGTGAAAACTGTTAAAACACAAAGTCCCCAACCCTTCGGCATTCACGTCCGGCGCTCGAATGTCGCAACCTTTCGTCGGTCTCTCCGCGGGCGCGCGGCGACCAATGTCTTTGTACCGTTGCCATGCGTCTTTATGTTGTACATGGTGGAAAAAACAGCACGTCCTACTCTATTCTATAATATATTCAAGAAGTAACGTCATGTCACGCCTGTATTCCGCAGAGCGATAGGCAGAGAAGTGTACTTGCCCACGTTTCAATAGTTACGTTTGCGTCCCACTATGGAACAGGTGGTGAGCCTATTGTCTTGCATCGGGCACATATGCAGATTCCTAGATACTACTCGAAAATCTAAGAAAAAAATCGGTAGTGCCCGACCTCGGATTGCAACCCAGTACCTCTCGCTTACAACCACTCAACCGACGAGGTAGTCAATTGTTAATCATTGTAATATGGCAAGTATATATGTACATAGTTTCATAAGGCGCGGGACTAGATAGAGTGACTGATGAATGGATAGATTTATAGTATGAAAAAGTTAAACGTATATTAATTATTTGTTTCTAAAGTTTTATAATGTATCATCGCGCCAGCTCACGGGCAGCTACGTGGTAGGCAGTAAACAACGAGTACCAAATATCTCATACTCACCTTGCAGACATGGCGTGATATTGAAATTTATTATTATTATTATTATTATTAGCTTTAAACTTTTAATTAAACGTGTACTTGAGGGCGCGGAACTTTTCACTCTCAGTGAGCGGCGAAAAACATTGGCGAGAAGAAAACAAGTACTTATTTTCATATTATACCCAAAAATAAAACAACGCCGAACTTTTCTAATATTTCCCTAAAAAATACGTAAAAATAATACATATTCCGAAGCAAGTTGAACTTAAATTTATTGCCCCCATTACTCTTAATCATAATTGTGCGAGGGAGATAGCGATATCTAGACAGAGAGATTGAAATATTGATATACGAGTGAGAGGGCCGCGTCCCGCGCACGGGGTAGACAGAGACGGGTGTATTTGCTGAGCTGAACGCGCCCTTTCGATAGTGTTTCCAAATTTTCGGAAAGCATAGTGTATTGTTTGTCGTAAGGGTCGGCTTACATGGGGTCGATTGCAATTAATGTATTTTTCGCTAGAATTTTGTGCTGTGTATGCCGTGTGTATGCATTGTCAAGTGAGAAAAATCATAGCAATTGTTATAACTGTATGAGGATTTTTTACATGTACAGTAATTGAAATTCATAACTGAATAAGTGAATTATTTATATTTTATTGCGATATATGGTAATGTGTTTATTGTTATTTTTGTTCAGCATTTACTCAAAACAACATTTTATTCGGAAGCTATGATCGCTCTGTA
The DNA here is from genome assembly GCA_018245875.1 of Mysoria ambigua. NCBI lineage: Eukaryota > Metazoa > Arthropoda > Insecta > Lepidoptera > Hesperiidae > Mysoria > Mysoria ambigua. The sequence continues at coordinate 10,600 of DWEI01002272.1, read as the reverse complement.
TAAGTATAACAAATAAGTACGTAAATAAGTACATAAATAAGTATATAAATAAATGTACTAAATTCAGTAGTTTCAATAAGACATGAGCGGGTGTATCAGATATAATCTAGTTATGATTTTCAGTTTAACATAATATTAATAAATCAGTTACAGTTCAAATATACTAAAATCATAGATGGAGGCATGTAGAACCACCCTTATCCGTAATGCACCGGCCCCATAGAAATAATCGACGTTTGAGGGGTGACCGGGTGGGGTGAGATTTTTGCTGTTTTCTACAAAAAAAATACATCCATACATTTTTACCTAAAACACACTAGTTTTGAGCGCACGCGCAGGCGGTAGCACGTGCCTGAGAGAACTCAAAAAAATTACAGAAAATTACGCGTTCTATAATTTGATTGGTCGATTTATCTGTCTTCTGATTGGTTCAGTGATGTGTTCCAAAGTTGAATTTTAAAAAGTTCATGACGAGTTTACGACAGTGGTAGATAATGCTAACAAGGACTCGACTGTGATCGTTTTGTGTGGAAATGGAAGATAACTTTGCCATTAATGACAGGTATAAATAACCTCATTATTTTAATTGTTCCGTAAAAAATGTATAATATTGTGGACAATATATTGAGTAATGAACGCCAAAGATTTCATCTGAAATTATTTTAACGGCAAGAGGGTTTTTAATGTCTATCCGTGTGTACATTTTAATTAAGTTAATGATGGTTAATGTTATTTCTGATAGGAATCATGTAAGATACTAGAATGTGTTCTATTCAATGTGCATTTGACTAGAATTTTTTGAGTAATGAAATGTATTAAATATTACGATTAATACAGTGAATGTAAGTAATTCAATGTAAAAGCAGCTTTCTAAAGTTTCATTTCAAAGAAGTCTGCATAGGCACACTCAATGCCTTGGCAGTCTACGCGCAGAAGCATAGGCGGTGCGAGAGGCTGTGCCCCGCGCTCCTCACCCGTCATGCCCAGCGTCGGGATTATGGGCAATCCCCTTAGGGTAGGCCTCTGTCCAGCCGTTGAATGCAGTAGGCTGATGATATATATTCCACTTACTGCACGTAGTACTAAATGGTTGGTTAATGCTTAACCACGAATTAAGGAACCTATGTTTATGACGTATTGTGTTATGCACATATTTCTTTTTCTCGTTCTGAAAATTATATTTTTTTTTCACTTTTTTGTAATGACACTTTTGATATTTGACATATCTTGATTTTCTTGTTACGTCATCTCTTATTACTTGTTGTTGTGTGACTTGAAACTAATGAAACCATATTCACATATGGGATCCTTATATCGCCAATGTTAGTTCAATGTTATAAACAAACAGTACTTCTTGTTACAAGTATTGTATGTAATATATATTTAGTTAATAATACTTATTATGCGCGATAATACTTGTTATGCGGGAACAAAATATCCATACGATCATTCTTTTAATGAATAAGAATAATAAGAGTTGATTATATTAATACCAGCTGTGCCCGCGACTTCGACCGCGTGGAATTTAACGATAAAGTCGTTGTTCACGTGATAAAGTCATCTGCCAAAGAAAATTCCGTCGAAGTCAGTCCAGCAGACAGACAGACAAGCAAATAGTAAAAATTGGTATTTTGACATATGCACCGTGTATACACACATTTAGCTCAAAGCGGTTATTTTAATTTTGTTAACAGACACTCCAATTTTATCTATTACTATAGAAGAAATGTTAGTCGGATGGACCTCTTTCTTCTGAGAAGAAATCGATGTTCGTCTTACTTTTCAGTCAGCGTAAACCTATTGACATACATGTCTCTGATTAACTCTGATACGCGTTGACATTTGCAGATGCGGCGGTGACGCGATGTCGGTGGCGCCGGCGGTGAAGCGCGAGCGCGAGTGCGGCGGCGCCGGCTCCGTGGACGAGGGCGGCGGCAGCCCGGGCCGCAAGCGCCGCAAGCAGGCGGCGCCGGCGCGCGCGCAGCCCCCGCCGCTCGACCTGCACGCCAAGATGGCCGACATCTACAAGAGCGCGCTCGCCTTCGGGGAACTCGCCCTGCCCACCTTCGACCCCCTCGCCGCCTTCCGCCTGTTGCCGCGACACGACCCTCCGCGCATCTTCAACCCGGAGGCCTACTGCGACCTGTGCTGCAAGGAATTCTGCAACAAGTACTTCCTCAAGACTCATCGCGCGAACAAGCACGGCATTTACGACGGAGAGCCGCAGCCTCATCCGGCGGGGCTGGCGTCGCAGCCGCAGCCGTCGCCGCCGCGCCGCGCGTCCGACGAGGAGTCGGGCGGCACGCCGCGCCGCTTGTCGCCCGACTCGGCGCGCCGCGCCCGCGACGCCGCCTTCCAGCCCGACGTGCTGCGGCGGCTGGGAGTCACCAACCCCGAGGCGTTTTGCGAAATTTGTTGCAAGGAGTATTGCAACAAATACTTTCTTCGCACCCACCGCGAGAGACGTCACGGCGTACCACCTTACCGTTCGCCCGCAGCGGACCACTCGCCGCCGTCGGCCACTCCGCCCGGCGCGCTCCCGCCGCCGATCACCCCGCCCACCGACACCCCCCCGCGCTCCCTCTCGCTGCCGCCGCCGTTCGATGGCGAGGAGGCCGCGGAAGTGAAGAGGGAGCGGGACGACGAGCGAGACGACTTCGAGGCGGCCCTGCGCGAGGGACAGACCAGCCCGCTCAATTTAATCATGGAGGAGCGCGGAGCAGCGTCTCCCGGGTCCGCCAGCGAGGAGCTTAGAAAGTTACAAACTATGATTTCGCAATTGAACGAGCTCGCAGCTGAGCGACTGGCCGAGGAGCCTCCGGAGGCTCCGCGGCCCCCTTCCACCTCCCCGCCGCCGCAAGACGAGCGGCGTTCGGGCGGCGCCGGTTCGAGTTTCTGTGAAATCTGCAATAAGGAGCTGTGCAACAAGTACTTCATGCGCACCCACATGCAGCGCATGCATGGCATTTCGCTGGAGAGCGGGACCCAGCTGGGCGGAGTGACGTGCGATATCTGTCACAAGGAGTTGTGCAGTAAATATTTCTTGCGCGTGCACAAACACAACACGCACGGCATCCCCGCCCCGCCGGCGCCCGCCACCGCGGCGCCCGCCGAGCCGTGCCCGCTGTGCGCGCGGCGCTTCCGCGGCCCGCGCGCCCTCCGCGCGCACCTGCTCGCCGAGCACGCGCCGCCCGCGCGCCCGCCGCCGCCGCCGCCGCAGCTGCCGCCGCGCCCGCTCGACCTGCTCGCGCGCGACAAGCCCTACGCGTGCGCCTACTGTCCGTTCACGACCGACGTCCTCGCGTTCCTGTTCGCGCACGAGCGCGCGCACACCCAGCGGCCCGAGGTGGAGGTCGAGGCGGAGGCGGAGGGAGGCGAGCAGAGCGAGGCGGGGGAGGCGGAGGGCGAGAGCGAGCCGGACGCGTACTCGTGCTCGCGGTGTGAGTTCCGCGCGGAGAGTTTCGCGGCGCTGGAGGCGCACGTGCGCGGGGCCCACGGGGGCGCGGGCGCGCTGCTGGCGGTGCCGCGCGCGCCGCGCGCGCCGCTCACCATGCAGCCGTTCGTGCTGGAGGAGGCGGGCGGCGCGCTGAGCCTGCTGCCGGCGCTGGTGTTCCTGCCCGTGCGGCGCCGGGCCACGCGCCGCGCCACCGTCACGCTCACGCTGACGCCGGCCTAGCGCGCGCCGATCGCCGAGCTCTACTGATTACATTTAACGCTGTGTGCCTTCGAGCGATCGCCGAGAGATACGAGACGTGGTCGTTCCCGTGGAGCTGTCCGCGGCCGCCCGCCCGAGCGCCACACCGCGCGGCGGCCCCCGGCCTTTGTTTTGACAGAGTCTAACTTCGTATATTGAGAATTATATGACGGGTGATATATGAAACGTTACCGCTTATGAATCTGTTTATTTATTATCTCCTCGACGTTGGGTCGGTCCGAGACGAGTTTTTGAAACGTCGATTTCGATCGGGAGAAGAAATACACCCTAGGCGTAGTTTTATTGTTTAATGGATACGTATTTTACCCGTGAGTGCGCACTCACGTTAGCGTCGTAGTACCGGTGCGATGTTGATCACTGGGCGCGGCCCGGCCGCAGCGCCGCGCCGCACCGCCGCGCCGCACCGCCGCGCCGCGACAACCGCTCTACCTCACCTTAGGTTATTGATAGGCTGTTATTGTATTCGTATATTTTGGAGTTACACCGGAGTACAAAGGAACGTCTGTGGTCGTCGTGCAGGAGTGACTCAAGCACAAACATACGTACTATTGGGCAGTGATCAACATTAAACGTAATTTTAGTATTAAATCAGACTAGGTGTCTGGTGGCGAGGCTCGGTCGGGCGGGTTTAGTTGTGTAACACACCAATCAATACGGGTCATTGTTGCGGGGGACGCGGGCGCAGCTCCGTCCTCCCGTTTAGTCGTTCGGCCGGGCTTTCAAACGTTTATATTTATTTGTATCGCAATGGACGATCTGTAGGACCGCGGGCGGCGGTCGTCTCGCGCATCTCTCCCGCGGCGGCTGACCGCGGGACGCGCGCACTCCGACTTCCTCGACCTAACATGGACCACCCTCAATTATTAAGTACAAATTTTTAATCATAGAAACTCTCTAGCTATATACATGTAACAGCTAATCCGTCTCTAACTATATTGAAGAAGACTGAACCGGATGAAATATACAATAATAGGCAGGCCGTCGTGGCAGGCGTAGGTAGAAGCCCCGCATGCGATGAATATGTTGATTACCTTAATATAGATTAACATTTAAAAAAATTAATTTGTTATAAAACATAGTTATTTTAAAATTTATATACCATATTATTGTTGAACCGAGAAATGTTTGATAGATGCATCCGACCGCGCGAGAGATGAATGAGACAGACGGACTGTCGTCGACATATATTGATATATATTTGATGATTAACAGATTTATTTAATAATTAAACTATTCTGTAGGTCATTGTGGAGGTTAGCTTGTACAAACCATGCAGCTTCTAAAGAAAGTTCCTATGTATGTACGTAAGATGTAATTTAAATTAACACTAGAGGTCGCGCGCGGGCCGCTCCGGACGACTTGTGGCTCCTGATTGTAGTAATATAATTGTGGATCAGGGTAAAGCTCCGTAGTGATAAAAATAACCGGCATTACACGTCAAATGATGTTTAAAGATGTTTAACACTAATATTTCGGTTCCTAAAGCTAGATGATGTAGCGTGGGAAAGCTAAAAAAAATTTAATATTTATAATGTTTATTTGGTGTATCCAAACGAAAAACGTTCCTAATTAAGTTCCTTGTTACCTAACTGGAGGCTATGAAAAAAAAACATGTTCCAAAGAATGTTGATTTTAAAATTGGAATGCCAATGTTTCCTTTTTAAGAACGGTGAAGTTTCCTAAGTGTTGTTTTAATGGCTGGTATGTGTCTGTCCATGCGTATAGTCTTCCTGCACAGCCAACTGCAACCGTCGCCCGGAGCTGCACCGCGCGCGCGCGATACAACAAATTATATTAATAATGTTTTAAATGATAACAAAATTAATGAAAAAAAAAATATTATGTACGCGTGGTCCCGATCCACCCAACGGCCCGTCCTCCCTTGTTGAGGCGTGCGTTTTTAGTACCGCGGACGGAGGACGCAATATTTGTACTGTTACGGAGGTCGGCCAGTTGGACGCGATCCGGACAATGAATGTAGTGAAATGTAACGTTGTGTTCACACCGCATTGTACCACGAGTGGAGGCATAGACCAATAGTTTTATAAATGTTAATGCTAATAATAATAATTCGAGTACAAATTAAATAAATGATCCAACGGTATCGTATCGGAGCTTGGGTGATACACGAATACAGTACAAATTAATGTTAAGTGTAGTAACGATTACAGGTGGGACTACAGCTGGTTTTTAGTATTAGATTCACTCGGGTACAATGCTCGTAAGCAGTTGGTACAGTCGCACTTTTGTTATGCTAAATCTTTTTTGTACCTGTTGTACCGCTGGCCCCGTGGCCGGCTCTATGCACACTACGTTCCAATCTGTGTGTGTCTATGCGCACTGTTGTATACCGTCTGGTATTGAATTTAAAGATGCGTTCAAGTTGTTAATTTTTATATTACAAATGAAGGGAATGTCTTTTGCGTTCTTTTAATTCAATACCATTTGGTGTTAATTTTTTTTTGTACAATGCCGAGGCAAACCTATTTCGAGAAATATTTTATATCTAAAATGTATTATGATAATCACAGATAATATTTTTACCCGTGTATCCGATTGTTCCCTTTTTAATTCAAATACTATTTGGAATTTTAGACAATTGTGAGATATAACTATTATATTAATGCTGAATAGTTATTTGAATTGAATTAGGGAACAGTTTTAGCCGATTTTGCCTATAAGAGTAATAAAATACGTAATTTTCTATAGAAGTGATGATAAATGTAAATTAAATTGGGATTTAATGCATTATTATTTTTAGGATCTATTTTATTTACAGTTATTTTAGTTTTCGTATAGAAATAAATACCGAAGATAATGCACTTATAAAGATTTAGAATATTTTATTGATTTATTTTCTTAGCGGTGGTACAATCATTTATACTAATTGTATAATAATAAATGTGTCATATATACAAATTGTGTAATTATAACTATGGTTTTGGTTAGTATAAAATGTACAATTTTTTTTCATATTTGTAAGGTTTTGCAATGGCTGCCATCGTTGACTATATTATATGAGATGTTAATTATTATAAACGTTGCAACTTTGACAGTCACTGCAAAACCGTTAAATATAGTTCAAAAACATTCCTGAGATAATTTTAAGTTTACCGTTTTCTAGTCTCGTTCCTATTTATAATTTATTTTTCGTGCGACTGTATTGTAAATGGTAATATTTTTTTCGATTTATATGGAAACTGTGTTATTTCTAGTCAAATTATTTTTCTTATTTTACCGGCGTAGGAGTTAAATTTAATACATAAATTCAAGATGTTTTAATAATAAAATCAATATTCACATCATTTACAGCAAAATATATATTTTGAAATTAAATGAACTTAATGTCAAGATAAGAAATAAATAAATGTCTAAAATTGACTTCTATGCCGCGTAAAATATTATTTAATAATAAATGAAGAGCATTATATTCTGGCTTAGGAGAGAGCCAAACCTTATGCCTCGGTCACTGTGCAACACTCGAAACAATTCTTCATATAGTATTCATTCACATTTAAATAATTCGTCGAATTAGGTCTGATCGTTTCCTTACGATTTTTTTGTATTAGTGTTTAGATATATTGAGTTCAATAATAGCAGCCTAAGGCAATAAATAATTATTTACTAATACAGTTACAGATATTTTCTTCTATCTATATTATTTTGAAATGCTACTAACATTTAAAAAATAAGTACTTCACATTAATATTTGCCCTTCAATATTTTCAATAATTTGTCACAAAACAGAATTTACTTAATAATATACTTATATCTATATTGGTCGAATGGCGCCATTTTTCTTTCAAATGACGTAAAAATTGGCGCACTTTTTACATTATTTTTGTAATCAGCGTAAAATGCAGAGACGTTGTATACATATTATGAAAGTCCAATTTAGAAATTTTATTTAAATTTCATGTTAATTACATCATGTACAATGGCATATAATTATTTTTCTATATTTGACGGTTGTAATGTGTTGTGGCGAGTGCGTAACAAGATCTGAGGAGGAAAACTCGCTAACAACAAAGCAACGGAACAGATAAAGGGTTTGTTGTGATGTGGAGTGTTGCGCGGTGACTTGCGGTCGGTATATGTTCCTAGATCCGTCTGTTACGTGTTTGTTTTCCATTAATTACTACGAAGCATTTCTACCATATTCAATAAATTAAATATACAATTAAACTTTGCGTTTTCCTCATTTCTCCACTCATTCATGATTAACGGTACCTACTTGCACCGCAAAGTTCCTAGAATTGAAAGTCAATAATAATGTATAATTGCAATAACAACAGGGTCAAATATACGTGTTCTTATAATTGGTTTACATTATATCATCCAGTCCCTTACGGGGAAGGCAGGCGACATGTATAAGCACTGGTTTTATATTATTTATTAAGCTTTTACACTTTTCTAGAAGGATTATTTCTTTATATAAGAAACTTCACACTTTAAAGGATTTATATATTTATTTATGTTCGTTTCGGTCAGTCGGTCCAAGCTTTATAGAGATATTGGATATATCCTAAGAGATAGGTAATATCATTAGTAAGTACAGCCGTTTAGTATTATTATTATTAAGTAGCGCAATTTGTATAAGAACGCGGTTAACGTCTTACATTTCGAGACTGTTATGTTTGTTTGTTGGGTATAGGGTATATTAGGGATGGTCAAAATTTAGGGAGCCATCGTAAGGACACATTGTTAAATCTTTATCTTTCAGCTGTATCCACAGATTCCCGTAGAGCATTTTCCGATGTTCAGTGGCGTATTATAGCAGGTATTGTACTGTGTTTCTTTTATTGTTAAACCAAACGTTGGGTACAATGGGTGGATTTAATTCCTAGTCATTACAGTCAGAAAATGTGTAAATCAGTAAGTATATAGAAACATTTGTAAGGTTACCGTTTTTGAATGTGTTTGTAGAAGGTTCTTTTGTAATTAGGTACTATTAGCTGAGTCATCTGTCCGGAACCCTGGCCAGGGCGCGGTAGCGTTATTCGGGGGACCTATGTCTAAGGCTATGTTTAGTGGGCAGATATACGATGATGATGATGATTAGCCTTTCAAGAACAACAATGTATACTATGTAATATATTAAACAGTGATTATTTACATTATCGATTGGAAGTGAAAGCTCTCGAAATGTTCCGTGCAGAACGGTTTACAATGACAGTATTGAATAAATGTAAAAATGAATATTACTAATACTTTACATTGTCGGGCATGAAAGATTTAATATGACATATTTTATCTGTAGACATTTATACATTTATCTAAATATATAGACATTTACTACATTTATAAATAAAATTGAACGTCGTAGGTTATTGCAAGACAACTTTAACTTAATTATTTGCAATCTGTGAAACTATGTATATTTAATCTGTATTATGGCTACGACCGTAACGCCGCTGTGATCCGCGTCGGGCGGGTTAAGTAGACACACGTTGACACGTGACGGAGTTAACCCTCGTGTCGCTGTCAATGTTTTGCCATTCTGTTTTTTTTTAACTTTCATGCCATTTTTCAACAATTTCCTTCATTGCACCCTAAACTTGCTCGACAGATGCCCATACAATGTCACCCTTCATTTTAAATGGGTGTCGCTTGTTTAATAAAAAAGGGATTTTTTTGTAAAAATAATGTTTTTTTTTATCAATCTAAAGCCGACAGTTGACGCGAACATAATCTTTAATTAAGACCATTTTGGCGCGAACTTTGTAGTTGGCGGGGTCGCGATTGTAGCGTGTGATTTATTTATTTATAATTTTATAGAATTATAGAAATTCAAGGGAATCACTTTAATTATATACGACATGCTTTTAATCAACTATATTATGATTTTAAACGTAACTTCACGCGTGTAATCCCCGAAGGGGTAGACAGAGCAATGCAGAACATTCCCACGATTCACCATTATGATTTTACATACCATATAAATACTATTATTTAATATTCCTACCGTACTATAATATACCATAGAGACACCATGCCTCATCGGTGCAACAAGTTAGATCGGCCTTTAAAGTACCTCGCCTCGAAGTGCCTTCGAAGTGCCTCTTTTTGAATGTGACTAAATTTACATAGAATTAAAATAAAGTTAACAGTATTATTTCTAATTTCATTGTTAACTTTATTTTAATCCTTGCAAAAGGACCTACACATTATATACAAATATACAATATTGTGTAACAAATATATATTGTATATTGTGTTGTATATAAAATATACTACATTTTATGCACAATTTTGTTAATTTTAAATCAAGTGACTGTAGAAGACACCATGATGGTTCAGCTGATATGTTTCCAAACCGTTCACATTACCACTGTTGGATAGGAATTTCCTTTTAAATTAAGATTGTCCAGTACCACGACGCCACTCAGCCCAATCATCAGCCCTTCATACCCTCTCGCTGCTAGCCATTTTGCGTCTACCGTTACTTTACACGTGACGATGCCGGGAGCAAGCTGCCATTTGGAGAGGTGAGTCAGCAGTCGGATGGCCAGGTCTGGTCATGTTTCCGCGCCACGTCGCCCAGGCACAGCAGCGCAGATAGCGCGGTCGACGGAGCGCGCAGTGGCCACGTAAACAAATGAGTCAGATCGCCAGCGTTGCGTCCGATTGTTAGAAATTTAATTGTCTTTGCCGTATATTTTGTTTATTGTAATAATCGATGACGTGTTTCAAATGTTATTGGTCATTGTTACTGTAGTAAATTATACATAAGTTTATAAGATTTTTCAATAAATCGAGTCTGGATATGTGCCCGATGCATGGCAATAGGCTCACCACCTATTACATTGCGGGACGTAAACGTAACCGGTGAATCGTGGGAATGTTCTGCATTCCTCTGCCTACCCCTTCGGGGATTACAGGCGT
>DWEI01002271.1:0-14676 GCA_018245875.1 Mysoria ambigua | reverse complement strand
CATCGTGGCACGCTCTGGGGGAGGCCTATGTTCAGCAGTGGACAGCTATGGGCTGATGATGATGATGATGATGATGAAACACAGAAATGTGTGCCTCGGATTTGAACCTCGGACACCTTGATCAAGAAGCCAAGTCTGTAAACCCCTAGGCTATCACTGCCACTGCACATATTATATTATCCCATAATAATTAACAATGTTGAATTAGTGACCTATTTCAACTTTTTGCCACAAGCTAGCATAATGAACACTAGCATGAATCCTCTTGTATGGAAGATTATTGCTCAATGCTTGACTTCATAAAAAAATAGTAGATAAAGATATTTACCACCCGTGGAGCAATCCTTTGCTCAATAAATTGTCTCTCTGGGGTGTTAATGTAGAGTGCATTGCTTTTCAATCTCAAAATAGATTTACCACACCATACACATACATGCTGGTGACCAACTTGTCTTGATGTAAATTGTTCATCCAGACTTCTTTGTGCCAAAACCAAGCACTGGTTGCAGATATAATCGTCATCAGAAAACTTAAAACAAACAATTAATTAATAGTAATTCAATAATCAACACCATGTTAAAACAATGGGTAAATAAAAACTCATTATCATATTATTTTTAAAATCTACAATTGTAGTCATATTCTAAGCAAGTTACTGATGTTAATTTAGTTAAATATAATATAATTTAGCTACCTGTCTTTGTGGAAGCCACTCATTTAACCGTAGTAATAATTCTTGCCCGACATGGGCTATCATGCAACGCCTTTCACGATGCGATGACAATCCACAATTGCAACAAACAGATACATTCATCATAACGGCTGCGAAGTACAATCATACATAATATATTTTATTTACAAAATCACTTGAATTCATTCAAAATCATTGTCAATAAATACGTTGGAACTTACTAATAGTAGATATAACACGAATCAGAAAAATAAAACAAAGTTCATTAATCGTACCCAATGTTCGTCGTTTGACACAAATTATCCAGTCGTAGTTATATGAATCTTAAAGGCAAATTACAATCCGTTTTTCAAGCACAGAATCCAATAATTGACATCAAACATACAGAACACGGAACGCTGATAGTACTCAACCAGTAATGCAACGAAAGTAAACATTTAGAATTATGACTTTGACAGATTAGAAGAACCAACAGACATCAAATAATATCGATTTTAATCATTTAAATCGATTCATTTATTATATCGTGTTATTTTTAACAGGAGAATAACATTGCAAGCAATGTATGTATTTCAGTAACTCTGGTTTTAAATTTCATATAAAATCTTTGAGCTAATTGCCATATAAAGAAAATTATTTTTTACCGTATTTAAAAACATCGATTTTTTTACTTAATCATTTCAAGCTGTCATAAGGCACGTTCCTATTCACATAAACTATTACGGCGAAGAGTAACGTTAGCCGATAGTAAAAGACTATTAAAAATATTTTCCCATTAGCTACAATTATGAATTATACATCATAATAAAGAGTATAAAATGAACAATAAAATCATATAAAATTTATTACTATACAATCTGGTACCACTTTGGCGGATGTCCATTATCTGTAAGTTTATCTTGACGGAATAGATAAAATCCAAACTGTAATATTCTATAACAAGTATAACATATTATGACAATGTTGTCAAAATGACATTATATTTTCAATTACAGTAATATGAATGTATCGTATGATAACATTTAATTTAAAGTTTTAAAAGCGATTAAAAATTAGTTATTAATTTGTTTAGACTGTAGAAAGTATTTTTTTACTATTATGAGTCGCAAGGAGGCCCTTTCGTCGTTTATCCAGCAAATACATGGCCGGCCGGTTGTCGTTAAGTTAAATAGCGGGGTGGACTACAGAGGTATTTTTTTATTATATCTTAAAGAAAAAAAAATTCTTAATTTATATAAACAATATGTTTTATTAACAACCTCGTAACTACGAAGTGCAGTTTTAAAATCAAAAGATTGAATAAGTTGTTTGGTTATATTTTCGTCTAAAACGCTTGTGCCATGTTTATAGGGCAAGTGTTGACTAATGTCTATTGAGTGGACTTATTTAACCATCATAACGAAGTATATCAGAATTTGAAATCTCTTTATAAATGTTTAAGAAACGCTGAATTTTGTTACTAAAAACCATCCTTTTAATGTTGTACTAGAATACCAATTTATGCTATTAAATAATAGGTTAGCTCAAGTAGTGTTCGTCTGTAGAATACTGAATTTAAGCACTAACGATAGCTTTGTAACTTTTCAAGCAACCTTCCAGTGTGCCTATTATCCAGCAGCAACTCATTTCAAATTTGATAATACTTACATACATGAAAGAACAAAAAGTGTGGCAGGTCCTAAGGGATCCAGACATTTGGCACAGTACTCTTTGCCTGCTCCATCAGGGTTCTGGCATAAAGATATGTATGTGTATGTGTGTGCATTTTCCTACAACTATCAGCTGTTGAAGTCTATGATTTAGGTTTGATTAAAGAGCTATATAGTTAATTGCTATCTTAATAAATCGTTCACAGAACAAGAACATGGCTTGTAATTTTAAAAGTAGCTCACATATGTCTTATTGAATTACTGCCATATTTCGCATTAAAGTCAATCAGTATCAGCCTACCTCAGTCCACAGCTGGACATGAGCCATATTATTAATTGACAAAAAATAGTGTATGTGTGTGTGAAGAAGGGAGTGATTGTTCTAGAAGAACAGTGTCAGGTCTGTAAAGATAGATATTATTCACACTTGGTACACTCTACCTGCCCCATATGTTACCTGGTATGTTGATATAATGACAGTGAATTATGTCTATGATATATATAACAACACCTTTTATAGGAGTACTTGCATGCCTGGATGGTTATATGAACATAGCATTAGAACAAACTGAAGAATATGTTAACGGCCAGCTCAAAAACAAGTATGGTGATGCTTTTATCAGAGGGAACAATGTTCTATATATCAGCACACAGAAGAGAAGAATATAAATTTCAAGAATAATTTTGTTTAAATAAATTTCTTTTTTAAGCAAGCATTATATTTTGTTTGTTACTTTTACATCACCTATACAGTCCTGAAAACACACATTTCAAGTCTGAAAAAATGATATATTCACACCTGATGCTCTCTGCCTACCCTGTAAGTGATCTAATGTAATAACAAGTAACTATAATATTTTAATAATTCATTATGATGTGATCAATCCAATCACTGCACCTGTATCAGATATCCTTTAATAATAATGTGGACCATGTATTCAAGAAGCTAGCTTTAATATTAGAACAGGCTTTCTTTTAATAATTTTAATATTGAAATGATTTGCCTGTTAGATTCCAAGATTGAAGCCTCCCACTGGTACTTAACTACATAGTTATTATATTTTATTGGCTCTTATATTTTTTAACACTAGATAAGAACTGAGCATTCAATTGAAAACTATCAACTTTTTGTGTTGAACTATCTCAGAAACAGTTATTTTTAAATCTAGAGTCCTGTCACTACATTGTAATTGCTAAAGCTACATTAATTTATTAATGACATTTAATAAATTGTTACACTTACAAATTTAATTCTCATTAAAATAATCAAGTAGACATGGTATTTTCATTCCACAAATTAAATATGAATCAAAATATATATGTATATATTATAAAAAATTGTAAATTATTCATTTCGATTTTTTTAATATGCCTGAATTTTTTACTCCAAATGTTTATCATAATCTAGAGGTGTTTGGGCATAGTTTACAAAACAGTACACATCTTTATTTATTCAACAAAGATTGATCATAGCTCACAGAAATGTTCATTATTTTTAATATTTATAATATAACAATATTCCACTTATTTGGAATTGTAGTTAAACTTATTTTCATTACTAACACCAGAATATGTATAATAGAATTTTATGTCTTCATTATCATTGTCCTGAAAAATAAAAAAAATCTACTTAATGACGGCTCTGCGAAACATGAAATCATAATATATTTCTTAGTGTGTGCAACTTCATAGTGATAAAACCAAAACCAGGTAAGAAAAAATATAAGAGTTCTATGAATATTTAAAACAGAAATTAGTTTTACATGTTTCCATAATTTTCCCAAAAATAAAATTAATACTATCATTTAAAAGTCTATTTTGATAAACTAAGTTCAAAACATAAAGTACCTTATATACATCACTTGGTCCTTTTCCATTTCCCAGATTGGCAATAAGTTTCTCTCCTCTAACGCCGTTATTTTTGACATATTCTTCCCTCGTATTTTTGCCAGCGTCAGGATTGAAAGGTGCATCAACACGATAGTTCAATATCCTAGGATTAAATAAGGGCGCCCAAAAACTCGATGTAACGAACACACATTCGCAACAATACAATGTTGCCAATATAATAATAATTGATCGTAACATTTTTTAAAATAAGGCCCGAGTTGTGACTTCACACTCGAATGATCTAAGTCGGAATACGTTCAGATAAACATAAATGATGAAAATCTAGTACATATATGCGTATAAATATGTTTTGTTTGTAGTGTTAACCAGTTTCAAGGTTCTAAAGCATAATTCTCTGTTAAGGTGTATACTTGATGCTCAAGTGAAGGAATGTAATTATTTACAGTACATTGGTCCAGCACGTAATATCAAACTCGTTACCAAACTATACAGTTACATGAAACTTTAAACACAATTTCCTCGTTATACTTGTACGCTGTTAATTACATCACTGAATAAATTTTAGTAGGTAACTAGTGTCGATTAATTTTTGTAATGGAATAAAAAAATGTACGCAATAACCTGTTTATATGCAAACAAAGCTTTCTTTGTCGAGGTCGCTGTAGTCTGCCTTGGCCCGGCCATTCATAGCTACTTTTCCTTAAATATAAATGTTACAATTTATACACATTTTTTCACTACCATGAAGAATTTTATCACCCAGACATGTCTATGTAGTAAAAAGTCGTTTAACTCGTTTTATGTATTTTCATATTATAAGTATATTTATTTGCATATGTACTGAAGCCTTCATATTATAATAAGTCCTCGTATATATAGTCCCCTTCAATATTCTCCATAATAGTTGTGAATGTATATTCCTCATTGTTGATTGACGAATTATTGCATAGGATATCTGATACTTAAATATCCGTAAATACCCTTGGAGGCTCAAAAGTAATCATAATACCATCCGCATAGATTTTTAACCCAAATAGTTAACGACCATGAAAATGAAGTATAAAAATTCGTGAAATGTTTTTTAAATCCACAGAAGATTTCATGCTTCGCCTTAACTTAAACGACCATATTGACGATGGCTTCAAACTTGTTAATACAAATGTATAGAGTTATATATAAATGTATGCTTGTCTGAATATAATGTTCGTATAATATGTATAGTTTTACCATAAATTGACACCCGTCTCGAAAACAAGAAAAATCCTGTAAAATGTGACGGTACATCTATCATTTCAGTATTTTGTTCTTTGGATAACCGCAATGAATCAATTATGCAGTCGTTATTACCTCCAGTCAGCCAAACTATCTCCATACCGAATTGCATCAAAATGGATTTAGTTAATGAAAACAGCAAGCAAAGTCACGGGAATTCATAGTCTCAATGCGAACTTCCGGGTCTCAATGTCATCCCCATCACATAAAGCGTGTAAATAAAAATGCTCCATTGGTCCAGCGGTTGCGAACGCAACTGTTGACCTGAAAAAGTCCTGAATTCGATCCTCAGGTCGAGGAAAATATTATAGGAATTTCTATCTATCTTCCTTCTTTTTTCTACCTTCGAATCCCTAGTAGCAGCTTGGAATTTGAATTTATATCTAAAAATAAATATTTCAACTTGAAAGAGGACAAATAAGTAAAACCTAAATATCACTATTTATGTTTTAGTAAAAAAAATATAAGCACTAATTATTTATATTTGTAATCTAAATATTAGTCGTTTTCAATCCTTATGTGGTTCCGCTACTGGAGATCTCCGCACAGAAGGATAATTCAGAAGGTTAAGGTTATATTATATTCAGTCAATATGTTAAAATATTCGTAACTTTAGAAGTTAAATTAAACAATTTATTTGCCCAATTTTTATTAAAGACAAATTACAATTAAATTTAATATTTTCACTATGCTGTGTGCTCTAAGTAAAATAAGTATATAAATATCTTTGTAATTGATAAAATGTGACTAACAATACCATTGTTGACGTAAAAGTAAAGTCGAAAAAGATAACAGATCAAGAAGAATTTATTTTTTAAACACATTACATATTTTGCTATGCAAGTATATACTATGTTAAATTTTTTCAGAAGTATAGATTAGGTACATTTTCATATATATCACTGATTTGAGATTGCATGTAGCCATACTGAAGGCAACGAATTATTCATTTAATCATCCAAAATCAATTCAATATTAGATCTGTATATATAACCAATATCACACATTAGCTTCTATTATGCCCTTACTCGCCATCGACCTCCCCAAAGTGCTCCACACCAGTTCATCCCCTACATCTTCCACGCATGTACACCGTTATAACAGATATTACCACCTCGCTCTATATATGTCAAATATATTTATAAAAACTATTGATAGTATATTTATTTAGTGTATTCCTTCTAGCGGTGAATAGGACTTGTACTGGTACAGTTCTGGACCACCGTAGCCGTACAGAAGCTTGCCTTTGCCGTCCTCGTCGTAATACGGATAGCGGTATTTTGGCCTGGAAGGAAGAGTTTAATCATTTAAAAAAATTGCGTGTATACATTTGCATATAATAAAGTCCCTTTATAATACGCGCACAATAAAATCTAACAATTCATCGAAATAAAGATTTTCCTATAATTATAATGCGTGTGTATAGTGTGTTGCAATTTGTTAATGTTACCGCAATAGTATCTGTTACCGCAATAGTTCTGTATATCAAAAAAGCACATCCTTAAATTTTCCTGAAACTAAAACTGTACTAGCTGCTTTTGATCCAGAAATTATCTAAGCTATTCTCGTTTAAACTGTTCCTTAGTTTGTTTTATAAAAATTATAATTAACTTCATATATATTATATTTATCTTGTATGTGTACGCTTCATATATATAAAAATAGGAGTTTACCTTTCAAAATATTGGAAGTTGGGCGCTCTCGGCTGGGGTATGGTCGACTCGGCTGTGATCACGATACTCAGGATCACAATGAGCTAAAATTACAGCCTCTTAATAGTCATCTGTAACTCTTCCTCGACCTTGATGTAACTCGCAGAATTTAACTAGGCACCTCGTCACATGATGATGTTTTTTTTAATTATCATAACTATGATTATCATAATTATTTAGATTTATCTATTTTGATATCAAACATTTCACACGCGCGCGTTCGATTGCTTAGTTAATTTCTGCAAGTTATATAATATACAACACAAACTACAGCCGCAATACTTTCATCGCAATTAATGCTCATCTATTTGTAACAATGACACATAAGTAGACATATAGTTACGCCTGGCCCCTCCGGAGTAGGGAATAAAAAATTAATTATTATTACTAATAATAAGTTAAAATTTTGTCAACAGAATTTAATAACAATAACTTTTTAATTATTAAATGAAACTTTTGAAAATTTACGTAATTTGTATATGAATCAGGAAATCATATTTTGACTTTTTGATTTGATTCCTTTATTTCTAATATTACATTTTCATTATTTGACTGCCTCGTTGGTCGTGTTGGTTGCACGAGCGGCTGTCGATCGAGAGGTTCTAGGTTCAATTTCCGAGTCGAGCACTACAAAATTCTTCTAAAATAGTTTTCTATTAGTGGCTTGAGGTCTTAATATTTACCGCTTGTATGGTAATAGGCTCACCATCTATTCCATAGTGGGACGTAAACGTAATTGGTGAATCGTGGGGTGTTCTAAATTGCCGTATACCGAGCATATTTCCAGACTCTAAGCCACAATTAAAAAATCTAGTAGTGCCCGACCCAGGATTTGAACCCAGAACGTCCGGTTCGACCGGCACGCTTGGAACCAGTACGACGAACACATTGTATGTTACACTAATGAAGAAAACAATATTAGAAACAGAATGTTTTTTAAATGTCAAGACAAATATTTTTTACAGAAAAAAAATAAACCACTCATAAACATCATATTGAATCATACACAGTTAAGTAACAGACGCCCGATAGCATCCTTCACTTGAGAAAGTTGTCTAACAACACTCAACAAGGCTGCACTGGATACTGCTATAACATTAAATAAACCGACTTAGCAACTTACCATCAACATTAAAAACTTTGAACACTTATTCATTGTAACAACCAACACTTCCCTCCAAAATAATAACTGTCAAATTGTTTTTTTTTTAAATACACGTTAGACACAAACTTGAAACCCGTATGTACGTGCACTCACCAGTGTACCGGTTACAAAACTGTTTATGTGGAAGGGTGGGAAAGTCGACTTGGAATACTAATGGTTTCTAACGACCCACTTGATATTTTTGAGGCTACATTTTGTCCAATACAACATATCACTGAACAATATGTGATATTTTGTGCAATTTAAAATAGGTTACGTCGGTTTGTCTTGCTTAAATTGTGAACATTGTTACGGTGGCAGGAATGAAATTGATACTTGAAAAGTATTAATTTGGAATTCCAGTAACGTGTCCATATCTGCCGTAATGTTTGAAATATCGTTAAAATGTATAGGGACTATACAGAAATTATTCTGACAGCATTTTTAGGGAGTCTAACCTAGCTTTTAATATAGCAAGATTGTATCTATTACTTTAAAACGAAGTATATAGTCAGCTCACTTTAAATAAACTGACTGTTGTCTATCAGTCCTTGAATGAGCAATCATTAGACTCTAAATATGTCATGAAATAATTGAGTAATGAAGAGATTGCAAAATCACAGGAGCAACACAAATTAACGATCGAGTCATTGCGGTCGAACTGCAAAAGTGAAAGTGCAGGTACCGTTATACAATCTTATGTCATGACCGTGGTTCTAGAATATTCGTCCTCCTTCAAATTTTTCATTCAAACCAGTCCTAAATTATTGGAGTACCTTACAGAAATTAAATTAAATATTATTGAAATATAAACCTTTATGAAATTGGAAAAAATTAGAATGCGCAAGGCTTTTCTCCTTGATGGAGTGTTTGCAAGCTTGACTGCTGTTAGAGATGTCCTAGGTTGAAGTCGCGGGTCAGGCACTATTATATTTTATAGGTATCTGTATATTGTATCGGTGTTCAACACGCATAAATCAACTTGGCACTTGCGAGAATACGCTTCCTCTACCGCGATCTAATGCACTTCCTAAGGCCAATCATTCTCGCCTTACCTACGTTAGCATCTCAATATTACATTATCATAATGAGTTATATCCTGCTAATTGTGGCCACCTACAAAAATTTCGACTGTCAGGTTGCTGCATCAAGACTTTGATAACTGTCTACGGTTCACAAATTCGGCGGAATGGACTTCCTGAGCCCGTCCGGGATACAGGGAGCCGTAAGAGGCGGCTGAACACAGCGCAGACAGATCGCGGTATGGCCGTCTGCCTAGACACAGCTACACGACCTGACCGTCTCTGGACAGCAGCGTAGGCGGTGCGAGGAGTTATGCCCTGGGATCCCAACCCGCATGCCCAGCGTGGGGATTATTCGCACAATCACTCAAGAGAAGCTTATGTCTAGCAAATGACTGCAACAAGCACTAGACTATAATGATGACCACATATTTATGTCAAAAATATGCTCCTCCTTGAAAGTGATGGTTTCCAATAAAAACGTCATATTTTAAGCCTGTATTAAATTTTATTTCGGTAATAAGTTACAAATGACTAGAACACAGCAATATATATTATCTGGCTTGTTTATGTTTCACCTGTACCATGAACAAATACCTGTGTGAAGTTTTTAAGAATTACAAAATATATGACAATAGAAATTCCGAGGTAATACGCTAAATTTGTGTATGAAACAATGCACATAAGAAAAAACATAGATATTACAACAATTAATCGTTACAATTACGAAAACGGACTCTTTGTACAGATCGTTTTTGGTTAGCTTGTCAGAATTTATCACTTTGTATATCTGGCAAAAGTAAGTTATTCAACCTTAGCGGAGCAATGATTGAAAAAGCTCTCCTCTAACCTACAGATCAACGTGACAATTATCTTAAAAGCGTAAGAAGGTTGAATTACTGACAAATTGTTAGGCAAAAGGTGTAATATTGTCGATATTAATAATTATGGCGTTTTTTATTAAGAAATATAGAACTGTCATTCATGGTTTGTAAACAATTTTAATAGACAATCGATTATTAAAATAATTAACAAATGCAATAATGTTTTTAAGAACAAACAAACTTAATTAAATAAAACTTAGCAACATTCCTTGTCTTTAAACAACAATCCACACCATAGAACTATATGTGCAACAGATAATATATATTGTAATATAACGAGTGAACGAAACTATCACAGACTGTGATGTGTTTAATTTAATACAACATTATATTAAATAATTTCAAATATATTCATTGATTCGAAATTTGTATTACTTACATAAAAATTACAAGCTGCTTGCAACACTAAACTATGGGAAATCATAAGGAAGTCTGATACTAAAACTATAAAGTGACTATATAAATATATTTATGTATTCTTGCATATCTAACAATATGTGACTAACTACATATACAGTACTGTGTACATAGAACATAACTATTTATTGTTTGTATTCGATAAAGGATTTGAATATCACATTACTATGTACCCCTATAACCCCTATGTATTATAAAATATTTTAAGATAAAATAAAAATAATGTTTAAATTCAGAATCTTATTCCCTAATAATAATGAACTGAGTAATAAATTTGAAAATTATAACAGACAAATTCCATACAATTCTAAAATCAGATAAACGAAATCAGTGGAGATATTATCGTTTTAAAACATATTTCATACATAATTTGTATAATATATGGATATAAAATTTTATTTATCACACATTTTCTTTGAGTATATAATACCCATTTGAACATCAACAAAGGACATCTTTTCAGGTGATGTCGTCAAATAATTATACTTAATGTGTTTGTTACATAAAGCTTACACATGAGCCTCACTTCAATCATTTGACACCAAATTTTCAAAGTCAAATATTTGTTATCAACATTGAGAGACACAGCTAAGACAATACATTTCAGTTTTCAATGTAGCTTAAGCAATACACACTATGTATCATTGACTAATATTCTAGCAAGCATACAAAAATGTCATTTTGAACAACATTATTTAACGTTCTACATATATGAGTTGAAGCATAGACCATTTAAAGAGGAATATATTTCTATAACATTGAGAACTATCATATTTCAAAGACAGGATATCTACAGTGTTTTATATAATTATGTCACAGATAGAAACAGTGATAAGAGACACATATGCTATATTGTTACATGATCCAACTTAAGCGAGTCCATCGTTACATTGACACTGCACAAACAGCAGTCACTATTTACGCTGGTTCCTCTAATTTGCACACTCGACTCAGGTTCACTCTTGGCTGGTCCAAAACTTCAATAATAAGTCACACATACAGTCTAAAGCTAGTCCATCAACAAACACTTGCACAACACATTCCAAGTAAAGCTGGTCGCGTTGATATTCATGGCACGTGTCCATCCTCACTTGGACCGTGCCGGGCGCGCCGTCAGTTGACCTCGGTGAGGCCCAACAGCAGGCTCTTGTGCTGCACGTAGTCGCCTATCCGCTGAAGCAGCGACCTCTGCCGGACCAGCATGGCCGCCGCCTGCTCGAACTTGTGCTGGTTTCTCCTTATGTAAGCGTTCGTGTCTACGATCATGCTGTTCAACTTGTCAGGGTTGATCTCATCCATGGCGCATTCCTCCATCAGCGGCGGATTGAAGCGGAAGTAGCTGCCGGGGGGCAGAAGATCATTTAACACTAAATGTACACCTGCAACAAAGAGAAAATACTCTGTAATAACTTTTGATTTAAAAATGACACTATTTGCATACAATCAAATGATTGTGACTGGCTCATTCATCAAGTGTTGTCAAGCGCAAGTGCCGGTCAAGCGGTCTTAGGTTCGATTTCCGGGTTGGGTACTATTGGATTTTTCTAATTTAGGATTTATGGTAGACGTTGGGAGTCTGGATTTGTGTCTGGTGTATGGCAATAGGCTCACCGACAATTCCAGCACAGGCTGTTTCTGGTGTAAATGTATCTGGTGATATGTGTAGATGTAGATAATACACTCCTCTGCTACCTCTTCGGTGATGATAAGAGGGTTGTTACGTTTTTTGTTAATAGTTCAAAAGGATATCTGGTGTTAAGTTTTCATATCTTGCATGAGCTCAACATATATCATATTGATTGTTGACTCTAAGATAATTAACATTCTTTGATTCGTACTTATGTCGACCCATAAATAAGTCTTGAAGCATGAACCCCCAAATAACTAAAGACTTAAAAGTTTGGTATGGGAGACAGTACAACTATATTAACAAACCTTCAGTATCAGTGGCAGAATCGAGAATCTTGTTAAACTTGTCCTTCCAGCTGGTGCCAGCGGCTTCCTTGGACAACGACTTGCTCAGGGTCTCGTAGTCCAGGTGCTTGATCAACGCTTTGCCCGTGCCCACGGATATGATGGTCCCGTTTCTCAGCGACTTGTCTCCGAAGAGCAGCTTAGCCTCGTGGACACCCACGCCCGTCGGATTGTTCACCATTATGCCGCCATCCTGGAGTAGAAGCGCTGCTGTTAATTTTTTTCATGGATAGAGTAGACAAATGACAACTCGTTTACTGACCGACCTTTTAAAATTGTTACGTGTTTGTAGAGTCCACACCATGTTAGCACTGCCAGTAGCACTCAAATAATAGGACAGTTTTGCTCTGATGCGGTATAAAAATGAGTAACTTGCAAAATATTGACTCAAGACTCGTTCTACTAATATAAGTACATCGGCACAGCTCCTCCTCGTCTTAGGCGATATCTCAAAAGTATTGACCTGGTGCAGCAGCCCGTCCAGACGGAACTCGCTGAAGTAGGTGGGCGCGGCGGCGGACGCGCGCACCGCGTGCCACACGCGCGCGCGCGAGCTGCCCGCGAACACCGAGCGCACGCGGAAGCCGCACTCGTACGAGCGGAACAGAAAGGGCGCCAGCCGCGACCCGGAGTTCACCACGCACGACACCAGCGCCATCTGCCCACGCGGCGCACATCGCGTGACATTAGAGGGATTGTAAAATGTCAAAACAATAAACATGTCTATATCGTATGTTTATTATACTTCAACGCTCCTAACGGTCTATGATCCACTCCCCTAAACTTAACAATGGTAACGCTCGCGCGTCAGAGGAACTGTCAAACGTATGGTCGCGGGCGTGACTGTCGTGCATGGTTGGAGGTACGCGCTGAACCTAAATAAGACAGTTGCTATTGGACACCGACAGATATCATTTGAAATATAACCTACCTCTGAGAGAGAATGAGAGGTAATTTGAAACCCACATAATGGGTACTGGTAAGTGATTTGAAAAAAAAAAGTGATTAATATGACAAAAACATTTCTCGTGAATAAGAACCTAATTGACTCAACTGTTAAGAGTTTTATATCCATTAGTGGACCTAATAAAGATTGTAACCTGTTATAAAGTATTAATAAATGTGTTTTTGTTTACATACCTTAGGCGTATTCTGACGGTTGCACTCCGTCAACGTGCAGTCTCGGAGGTTCTCCTGCAGCATCTTCTCCCACGCATCCGTGTCGTAGTATGAATGTGTCCATACCAGCCTGGATGTGCCTGTAATGTTTGGAATATTAAACGATTTGGCACTCAACACATTTACCATTTCAAATAATAATGTCTTCTTCTTTAATCTTTGGACTTCTGCAGACACTGTTCTGATCTCAAAATAGGTTAACAATGTGTTATAGTGACCACCCAGCTCTTAAACTACATAGACATAGAAGAATATACTTGTATATTTCTTTTATACCCATTATTATAAATAAACGTTACATCACGCCTGTAATCTACCAAGAGCTAGACAGGGGAATGCAATACACTCGCACATATCACCAGTTATGTTTACGTCCCAATATGGAATAGATGATGAGCCTATTGCCATACACTAGGCACGTCACTATTAGAAAATCTGAATTATAAAAATCCAACAGTGCCCGATTCCGCATTATAAATCTTGATGACCAAGGATTGAATTACAAACTTACCACTGATAACAGAAGTATTGCCGAACATCTTCTTGGACAATGTCAGATACATTTCGTTAGCAGTTTCTAAATTACCAACGCCACTTCCTGGTGATAAAAACACCAATGCTTAAGATTAATCCAATTATAAAAAAATAAAAACAAAGTGAGAAGTATGTTAGAGATAATGTTTTTTTATTGTCCATAAATCAATTTGAACTATCCCCTCCAGGTACTTTTAGAACAATACTAAAAGATTGTGTTAACATGATATTATTGTTAAGACAGATCCCTTACGAGGTAGGCAAAAAGTACCTAGAGCCGAATGCTGAATTGATCAAATAGTGACTCTGAAATGCTTATTTTAAATGCCAATAAATATTCATATATC
>DWEI01002270.1:0-14678 GCA_018245875.1 Mysoria ambigua | reverse complement strand
GGGTTAGGTTTCATTATGTATCATTATAAAGACATTTGACAAGGTTACAGAGATAATAAAGTTTTAAAGAAATTTTGTCATTTGTAAAATACAAGACAACACTTTGTTCTTAGCACCCAATCCCTATTAATTATACTTAAAACTTTATTAATTACTCCAAGTCAACGGTATATAATTTCCTTTGCTCACTTAATGTTTTCCATAGTTTATGAAGACAATCGCTCCTTAACATGTCCAACTGCTAATTCGAAAAAATGAAAAGTCTTTCTAGTAATTTCATTATCTGTTGCTATACTGCAATGATTCTGACGTAATATTAAACATAGATTTCCTATATCAGCGTGAAGAAAGTATAATACGAAGTAAACCACAATAAACAGATAAGACTTTATCAACGTGAGAAAATCAAAGATCTAGGTGTTTTAACATGAGCAATGAATGTTCCGTATTTCCATTTAGATTTTACTTCCATTTGTAATCATTACCAAATGTATAATTCCTCACATTAGTTATTTTTTTATAATTGTAAAGTGTAATTAGATTTACATAAAACACCTGTTACGAGAAAATTTTTAAATAAAGAACTGTTTCAGTTACAGAATAAAAAAATGTTATAACAGATGGTATTTATAACTTGACTATAATTATTTACGAAGGACGTTCAGTCCTAAACTATTACTGAAATACTGAATTACCCTAAATCCCCCATAACAGATCAAAACCATAAATATATTATAGTTATATATGTTACTCACACATAAAATTCTTTCCAAATGACATGAGTCATGTCAATATTATCACATTTGGATTTTTGCGTGCGCCTCCAAATGACATCCATTCTTGGATATGGAGGCCATTAAGCCGATATTAAATACACGCTGTCATAATACCGACGGCACCGAATTGGGGTCTAGTAATTTTTTTATTATTCTGACCGTCTACTTCTTTCAATATGTTTCAAGACTATTATTTGGTCTTTCTTCTTCAGTACAAATTCTTGATCTTTGGTCTTTCTTCTTAAGCACAAAAAGATCCGGTATTTTTGCCACAGAGCAATGTTCACACAATGATATATCGATAAGGTCTGCAAATGGAGCAAAAATATGTCTCAGTTAGCGCGATAACAACAGCAGTGAAGTGAAGAAAGAGAGAATTCGGTTTGAACCAATAAGGTATCATTAACGTCATCCTCAGAACGAAGCGGAACAATGAACTGTATTGCTTCGTTTGCGATATACGAGAATGTGTTCTCGTTTCTAGCGAAAACGATTGTCAACGAAGTTTTGTTGTCGTGTTGTTCCTGTCGGCGCGTAAGTTCGTTCAGTTGTAAAATGTATGTTAAATAAATGCTGCGTAAAAGTATTTTGATAGTTGATACTTACCTATAACATGATGATTTTTATTGTGATGTTGCAATTAGTATATTGGATACGACAGATGACAAAGTGGATACTTCTGTTTAGTCCAATTGTTGAATTAGTAATTTTTCAACAGAATAATTGCAGTCGTCATAGACCATGAACATTATTTGCGGATGATTTACATTAGTTTTTGTATTTCAGCTAGTTTAACTGTTCGTCGTACAAAATGTCTGTACCTACATATATTACGAGTATATCGAACCATAACATCACGCTTGTACTTCCTCGAAAGAGTACCTTAGAGGAGTGTAATTATAACATTCCCACGAACCATTAGGAAATAGGCTGTGAGCCTAATACTTAACACCGTTTACAAATCCAGATTTCGCGTTCCTATTGATAATTTTAACTTAAAAATATATATTAAGTCCAGGAAATCTGCTTTACCAGCAGTCGTGTTCCCAACCAATCGACCAACTAGTCTATCAATCTAAAATGTATAAAAAACCTGGTTGTAACTTTCTAGTTCGACAAAACTGCGTTCTTTGTTTGGACCTTCAAAGGCGGATGGATGAATGCATTCATTAAAAATATATGAAATCTTAAAAACGGTTGTAATTCATGTACAGTTGTAATTCGTTTGATAATTGAATCGAAATAGAAGAATCTGGAACTTTCCTAATGAAATAAATTAAATTACCCCTATGTTATACTTTGATGACACTTTTTATAAAGGCGTAAAACAAAATTAAGTTGAAATACAAAATGAAGAATACAAATGTCGTTCTCTATTTTGTAATTTCATATCTAAAATAATGCATCTGCTTTTAAAAAAAATGTTCAACTTGTATAATTCATTATACGAGGTAGATAAAATGTTTTACTTAAAATCATTTTAATCGAGAACAATATTTGCTTTTCTATTTTGAAAGCGACAGTCTGGGGTACAAAATAAGTCGATAATAAAACTACATATTTCTTTATTACACTGTTATATTTCCGAACTTTGATACGTATTAATCATAAATGGTAACTAAAATTATCACAAACAAAGTGTAATTAAATAATAAAGTAACAAGATTTTATAAAACACAATACAAATTATACAAAGAAACAAAAAAAAAAAAACAAAATAAATTACAAACAACAACATTACATATTAATAGTTGAAGCTCATTGTGATTAAGCTAAAGTTTATTAATATTATTATAATCACTCATATAAATTGACTAATATTTTGTATCAAAACATGCATTATATTTTTTTTAATGCGGAAAAATAATTAGTATCACAGTGTTCGGCAATTATATACAGCGATATAAGTAAAAGTATTGATATTGTTATATGAAAATATTTGTTAAAAAGTTACACAAAATCCAACTGTAAACGGAATATTAAATATTATAAGAAATAATAATTAATTAATTGAGCTCTTGTACGATATTAAATGTTCATTCAGTCTCCAAAATATGTTTGAATATATTGATATGCTTAATTAAATAATAGCCTGTAAGGAGATAAATCTTTTCCAGGCAAACCGAAGTGGCAAGTGATCTACACCTGAGATAAAATAGACATATTATTGAGTAGTAGCTTATAGTATAATTAGTAATGACACCGTCTAGATTAAGGTTAGGGTTGAATAGGATTCATTATATTTGGTACATTCTATTTAAAAAAGCAAATGACGCTTTTCAGTTGTCAAATGACAGCGTATATTAAACTATGGTAAATGTTAAATACCGTTTTCTTATTAATCTTTAACTCAATGTATACTTGCGCTTACAGTGTAATTTGACTATCTGATTTGTTCGTAAAACGGGATTACAAATAATTCTAGTCACGAATCACCTTGCATGAATAATATAATAATAATTTTTCGACTAGCGACTAAACGGAAGTTTTACTGCACGCGTTGATGTCACCGATGCTCTTCACCCGGCGATGCCTCCTCTGCCTGACGGCGGCGTCGTCCGCGGACTTCGCCGGCAGAGGGGAGCTGACGCGGTGCGCGTGGTCCGCGCGCTGTCCGTGCCTGGAATTGCAGCCGTTTTAGCGAAAAGCTTTTAATACACACACCTGTTTGAAAAATTTTTTACGCCTTCATTTTTATGTTGGGTTATAAAGCGCTAGAATATTAACGGCCGGTCGGTAAATTTTACAGCATCTAGCCGTTTTGTTTTTAATGTTTCCAAGCATGTGTTATGTTTGTACCGACGTAGAAAATTGATCGACATATATTATATCTAAAAAATAATGGTTTCGTTATTTACAAGACACCGTGTAACTACCAAATTATTATAAGTATCGAATACGAACAAATTTTGATTCGTTGTAAAATTGGAAGCATAACTTTTTTATATTTACCTATGACTTTATACCACGGCAATAATTCTAAACGCTAATGATAATAACGCAACTTAAATTCTCACTATTACGTCGAAACTTTCGGCTTTATTCGGCATCACTATTAATAAATTATCACTTGAATGTCTCCGCCGAAAGTTTTGTCAAAAAGGTTTTTCCGGACACTCGTTTACAGGCGAAGTTTGAACAGTTCTGGAGTGAAGTTATCGCGATGGTCCGCTGTGTGCGGGTCTTAAGTACCTACTACATAACACAACATATGACGTTGAAGAAGAAAAATAACTATAAAAACGCCAAAAAGGTTTTTCCCTCGATGAATTATATCAGTGATTTAGTATACTTTTGTATATATTTTACTGTATCGGAGCGCTTCACGACAAGCTCAGCTGCATGGACGACACCAATTTTAACGCCAGTCAACCGAATAAAAGTTTAGTATCATTCTTAAGAACCAGATGGCAAAACTTCCTTTGTATCGTGTCACCGCTAGCTTGCTGCTTATTGCTATAAATATTAATGTATTTAACTAAGAATAAAATTTAAAACTTCAAGATTGGATTCAAATATTTGACGGCTTTCAGTGACCACTCGTATTCGACCGAGTAATATTTTGTATTAACATATGCAATAAATTACTAATAATAATCATTTGCGACAACACTGACCTGTGCATGATGTTAGTTGTTTCCCTCATGTCGTTCAGCCGCTGGAGACTGTCTCGGGTCGACACACTCGACTGCGAGTACAACGACAATGGAGTGTATATCGGCTCGTACTCCTGGAGGGTCGGCGGCGGTGCGTAAGTCATGCTCAGCTGGGATAACGTCCTCACGGCTATGGGAGGTGAATACGTCATTTGGTACGGCGGTGCGGTCAGGCTGAGCACGCTTGAACTCTCGCTGGAGCTCGACGGAGACGTCCTGTCTTGTTTCGGCTTCAGCACTCCTAATGCTCGGCTTATCGAGCCCTGCGAATTGAAATAACGGATTGTTGGTGGAGCAATGAAAATAATAAGAAATAGTGTTGGGCTTTTAGCCCAAAAACAATAGGTTATAACGTACAAACTTTG
The DNA here is from genome assembly GCA_018245875.1 of Mysoria ambigua. NCBI lineage: Eukaryota > Metazoa > Arthropoda > Insecta > Lepidoptera > Hesperiidae > Mysoria > Mysoria ambigua. The sequence goes on along the minus strand of DWEI01002270.1, from coordinate 9,881 downwards.
TGAAGAGAGCCAACTAGGATAATCAAAAATGAGTTATTACGTCATTCTGTCATCTGTTAAGGAAGAAAATACAATATAATCAAAGAATGAATGTAAATCATTTAAAATGAAGTGTTGTGTTTAGATGCGGAAGCCATTAAATCCTTTAAGCTACGGGGAATATTGTCAGTATTAGACTACAGATCTAATTACTAAACAGTACGGTGTCTAGACGTATGTGTAATTTTACCCTCAGGCTGTGCCTCCTTGAGTCTGCATTGAAATCGATTCCCGGCAATCCGGTCGCGACCGATCTCGAGAACGGTCTACCCAACATCCTTATCTGGTGCCCAAACATGTTCCTAAAAATATAATCGTATCAATTGCTATATAAGTTTAAAAATGTACAAATTTGAGTACGCTTCACAGAAGCCAGACAGCAGCCAGCGTTTTTACTGTATTATTAAATTCCTCAAATTTGCACTATATATATATCTCTTTATCCGCTAACACAAAAAGCTGACATGCAAATTCTATACACTTTATTCAAAATTGCTTTCTTTTTTTAGAGCTTAGCATCAAATCCTAAGAAAATATGTGGATCCAAATACATTTCTTATTGAAATATCAGTAACATCAAGTATTAATTGTCCATAAATGAAATAGAAATGTGATTAGGTTAGGCACAGACACCAAAAGCATGATGCACTTAATTCGTAAAATAATACGGATCATGCTAATTGTGTACAAGTAAAATAATAAAAGAAAACTGATCTAAGTTAAAACACAGTTAACATTTAATACGCTTCTCTTTACGAAGGAAAATTACTGGGGAATGATTCGAGTTGTCATTGTTTGGAAGTTCGAAGATTAAATGCAGTATTTTTCCTCGTAAATAAATAAATAGGAAACGAAATTATAATTAACATTAAATTAATAACAAGTGTGGAAATAAAAGTCGACAAGCATGTCAGTGTGTCGGAAAGAATTGAGAACGTTATGTTCACAAACAATAAACAAAACAACGATCGTGGGATGTGACAAAGAAAGTTTCATGGAGGTAGAGTGGACAAAGCCCGAAATAAAGTGCGATCTAATGATGATGACGGAGAGGCATTCATGACGTATCGATAAAATGGTCTTTACCGTTCTGTCTCGATGCAAGGATCGCCAAGATAGGAGTGATGGATAAGAAAATAACCGACTCGACAGCCCGCAGTTTTGTCTTTTATAAGGGTTTATTCACATTTATATGCCAATCGATAATGTTACATGTAATCCTAATATATACGGTTCTCAACTTTACAATATGAATGTATATAAGTCAAAAACATAGTTATCTTACAATATCGGTAAACGCTATTATTGTTATTATCCTAAAGCTGTTATAGTGAATGGTTCTGTTTTACTATCTAAAGATGTTTAATGGAATTATTTTAAAAATATTACATGTAGTCGGATAAATTGACGAGCACAGAGAAATCTATTCCATTTGTCTTATTAAATCCGATGAGGCAGGTTACACCTCATATCGTAATACGAAGCATTTAATGCTTCACGTCAATACCGACTAAGATGTATGGTAATACATTTAATAAGTTTACGAAATAGATCGACCTCGAATAACATTAAATCTGACAAATCTAATCTACGACAAGTTTGATACACGGGGTACAGTGTAGAAGTAACGTTGAATCTAACATTGACGAAGGCAAGGGCGCTAAGATTGTAAATGTTTCCGATCGATTTAACTTTCTGATTTCTTCAACACACACGGTAAGTAAAATCGTCTCCTACAATAACATATCAGTCTTCGCCGCTCGTAAAGGTTTCGATCAAAAAATTGTTCACAAGACGAGCGAGATTGACGGAGGAAGATTATAATAATATTGTTATATTTACGCAAACGAAATAATGTTTTTGTGTAAAAATAGCAATTTACAAAATTTAATACAAGGGAATTTTACATAGATACAGAGTAGGGCACTAAGCGAAATTTATTTTTTGAAGGATAACTTTTTGATTTTTGAGGATTTATCTTTGCTTTGTGGACAACAAGGATGCTCGGGCAGCCTCCACTTGCAGTTCTTCCACCTGGCAAAATATCGTATACCTGCAGGATTGCACCTCATATTATAATCAGCTACAGGATCTCACCTACGGGGCGGTGACGCGTGACTGTGACATGCAGTGCAATTTTGTTTTCTCCTCATGAAATAATTGTAAAAAAATTCAATTTAACTGCACTCGATAGCGGATAGCTAATGTTCTGTGGAGCTGTCACAGCAGTGTTAATGTCACCGGACGTTTTGACAGTGATTGTATTGAAAGTATTACCAGCGTGTACGTGATATAAGTTACGTTGCGTTTTTTTTTATAAATGTTGAGCATTATTCGATTGCGATGTTACAAATATTACGAGATTTTGATTTTACGAATACGTTTAATAAATGTAACAATTTAGTATTAATGCGTCATTTTTGAATTGTAACTTATGTCATGTATATTATGTATTGTATTCGATTATTAAAATTTTGGTATATGATTATAATATGTAGTAATAAAAAATCGTAATATGACATAATATTTGCAATTTATGAAATTCTTCTTGATATTTTCACTGGAGGAGTAATGTTGGCAAATATTATGTTTATCTTTTGTATAATCATTTTTGTAGAACGCAGGAGTTACCTTGCTGGGATGATAAGAGCATCGAATTCAGCCACGAGATGTCTTCTGATAATGCTCTTAGACGGCGGAATGCCGAGTGCAGTGGCCATTGTTTCTCCAGTAAAGGATGGTTCGAGAACCACTAAACCTCCGTGGACTCCGCTATCTGATATTGTACATCCAAGGAAGGTGAGGATGACAGATTAAAAATATATCTTATATAAAAAAGATCACAATGTAATTCGTTTAATTAGTGTAATGGAAAAAAATTAACTTCTTCAAAAATTTATTCTCATTGAAAAACCCGAACTTTTGGAAAATTTAAATAAAAGATCTTATAGAGAATGTTAAAGGGACAACAGTAATAGTATAAAATACTTTATTGCTATAATTATATCGTCACGCCAAGTCCTTTACGGCACAACAAGAGCAAAAAATCTCAATCTTTAGAGATTTTAAGTGCTTGTTTTACTTTTATCACTGACTTCATGCGAAACACTTCGTAGCTATTATAAGCTTAAATATTACCTTTGAGATTATCGGCAAATTCTCCTAAGTCTATATTGTGAGCCCAACGTATGAACCTCTGGTTGGTCCACACAAGAGGGTCGGCGTCCACGTTCTCGCACTGATGCCGTCTCACTGCCAATGCCTGGGGTAAAACAATATTCTAATAATAATCATTAACATTTAAACTAAATATAATAACAATAACATTACGTCAATTAGGATGAAATGTAACAAACAGCATGCAAACATAGCAAAAGAATGAGCAAGAAAGAAGTAAGTTGAAAATGTTGAATTAATTTCTACAAGAGCCATCAATATAAATGACATTATTGACCTCAATACAAACGGAGAACTAAATCGGAGCATCGTAATAGTAATAAACGCGCTGTGAATTAGATAAACGAGGTCGAATTTTGCTCGGTGTCAACATTGAACTGAGCAGGAGTGAATAGGATATGATTAATGGACGAACATTACAGCGTCCGACGCCGGGTGAAACATTTTATAACAGATTCAGAAGATAATCTCCCGTTTGCCCTTACGCCTTGTGTCTCCGGTCCAAAAAACAAATTGCGCTTGATGTCTCCGTGGAATTTACGGCGAATTTATGAGCCTCGGTCGTTTTGAGATGTTATTAAAAATTTTTCATTTTGGAATTGTACCACGACTCTTTCTAAAATATCTGACGTATTTTTCATTTGTGTGATTTTATATTTCAGCTCCTTTATATGGAAGTTAAACAAGCCGCGGGGAGTAATCGATGTTTGTTTTTAATTATCATTACCTGTTTAATTGTCACGTTAAAAAATCTGAGCCAGATGGTATGACAAAACTATCTGCATAGCACGTACCTGTCTATCATACTTCATAATTCTTAGCAAGTGAATGCCGTGGACAATAGACGCCTGGTGGAACTTCCTGGTAACTCCGAGGTACTTCTCCAGTTCTTTCTTGCTTATCGTATCCAACATTCGAGCGTCCACTAAGTTGGCCAAGAAGGATTCGGCATACTGTTGATCAATATTTTTTTATTTTCAATTTCATCATACAATTTCTCACTTCAAATTTCGTTTTAAGAATTACATTCATATATTTTTATATAAAGAATACTTTATCACGACTCTCACGAAATAGATTCAATGCATTTAGATATTTATAATAAGCGGTTTTTAATGATATTAATAATGAAAAATATCACACCTGTGACAATCCCAAGTCCGGCAGCCATTCGGCAGCGACCCAAGCGTGCGTCAGTTGTCCTATCGTCGGGTTCCTCACAAGATCCGGACGGCGTCGTTCCTCTATGGCGAGCCGGAGTTTCTTGCGATGCATCGGCTGGCCGATCCCAAGGCCCACTTCTAGGTCCGAGTCGGTCAGCTCTAACAGAACCTGCCCATTCAAAGCACGGATCTAGAAACAACCAGAACACAATATTTGACGCTTCTATCGCGTCATTTCTACAATAAGGAATTTAGAATGATTTGTATGAGAAGATGAAGAGAGTCAAAACCATTTAGGTTTTGACTGTGGATCTAGTAACTAATTAAATCGTTATTTTGAAAAGTTAATATGTATAGAATATTAACCCTTTTCCTGTCCTCTGTCTCTGCATACTATAAGTAAAATTCTATAACACGTAAATTAAGCGCATGACCGTGAGATATCAGAAACGCTAACCTTTCCGCTCTTCACGTTATCGGCGACTGCCGCGGCATACTGGGGCATCCCGAGCGCGAGCTCCAGCCATGCGATGATGGCGGGCGCGCGCCAGCGAGACAGCGGCAGCGACGCCGCCTCGCGCAGCGCCGCCTCGCTGCCCAGCGGCGACCACGCGCGCGACGCGCTGCCTGTGCCGGCGTAGATAGGCTCTGGTAAAATAATTCTAGTATTTTTCATCGTGCACGCTAATAACGGTAGAGCGGAAACACTATTATTAATATATTACCCTTATCTGTTGGACACTACTTCTAGCTGATAAACGTTGTTACTACCAAAGTAGGAATGTCTTGATTTCTAGGTAAATAACGTAACATCAGGCCTGCTGCCCCCGAAGAGGTAAGCAGAGGAATGTAGTACACGTTTCACGAGTTGAGTTTACGTCCCACCATGTAATAGATTATCATATTTTAAGTGTTTCAAAAATTTTAAATCGTTTTTTTTCATTAACTATTGGATATAAACCGCTCTAATTCGGTGCCAAAGTCCTCGGAACTTTGGGCTACAAAATGCAACTGCATCCAAATGCCTTCTGTAAGTCGTTAGATCATCTGGTAGAGGGGCGACTTAGGCTTCATTTGCAGGAAACTCTTAAAACCTTTAGCTGCAATCCGAAGTAGACTTTTTAATACTGACGGATGTATGAATTTTGAAACATGTGCGAGTGTAGGAAATTAAACCCGTATAGCTCTTACCACTCTCGTGGCCACTGGACGCGGCGCTGCCGGACTTGGTGCGATGGCGGCTCCGGGCGAAAACGCGCGAAATGGATCCCCAAGCGGAGCCCCTGCCCCGTCCGCCCTTGGAGCCGGTGGCCCGAGATCGCAGCCCGCCCGCCAGCGCCGACTCGCATTCTCCCGGACTTGACAGCTGCTCCACCGATCTGCTTGGATATCTCAGAGTTGACTCAATCGCTTACGTCACAAAGACTTACTATAAAACACTGACAAAAACGAATTATTATGATCCGTCGGTTTACTATTTGAAGAAGATCTAAAGATAGCTCTTATATGGCAAGAGAATTTATAAATTTTTAAGCAGATGTCCACAGGTATGCTTTGAGTGTAACTTAAAATTGAGTTAAAATAACATTTTTTTCCTTATAATTTGGCCACGTGCTATGCACCCGTCAATGTAATATTTACGGACTTACGTAAATTGAAAGATAAAAATATACGGTATTACAGAAAATCTCTTAATCTTTCAATTTGCAGTAAAACAAAAGGGCTGATGAGGATGAAAATACATAATGAAAGGTTCATTTTTCAAATTCGACGAGCTATCTGGCCCATTTTACACCACAGCGCGTAACGACCCGCTTTGTAAATGTTCCCGGGCTTAATTGTCGGCCTACAGTAATTTTGATTGATAAATTCCAGTGTCAGATAAATTTCAGTGTACCCTTTCATGACACGAACCATTTGTAAGTAAACTTTCTTCCGTTAATACACCCAGAGACACCGCAAATATGATTTACTTTCCAACAAGTGACAGTTTGGCGGAATAGAAAATCTATAATGAACTATAGCTTAGCTTATGAGGTTAAAATAAGGTTCTTGCTTCTTTTAAAAAAAGTTACATTTAGAATTATAAATTGCATGTAATTGCATTTCTCATTTAGTACGACTATCCGAACTTTGCAAATATTCTTTAAGTTTCCGAAACCGACGATCGTGTATAATGAAAATGGAAATATAGTATGTAAGAAAGATAAAACTAAATAAAAAACGTAACTTCACGCCTGTAATCTCCGAAGGAGTAGGCAAAAGAATGCAGAACATTCCCACGATTCACCGGTTACGTTTATGCCCCTCTATGGAATAGGTGGTGGTGAGCCTATTGTCATGACTATTCCAAAAGCGCATTTTGAATTGAATAAAGGTATATTAAAAAATCTTTCATTTCAATTCAGTACTGTCCAGTTACATGAAAAGAATTGTGTGTGAAAATATTATTTGAATGGAGGCAAGCGTTGAGCGCAGATGGTGCGGCGGTGTCTGAGCTTTGCGCCGCAAAAACAATTTGTCTCGTATTACGAGCCATTGCACCCACTGTCCCGGTTATACAGCTGCGGTTTTCAACAAGGTTTTGAATACATTTCAAAATCAGTCTAGAATACATTTTGAATCGTGAAGTTAGTTACAATGTATTTCAATTAATATTAAGCACACCCGTGTAAATCTATATATAATATTTCTTTCAGAGCTCGTTTTTATTAATACCTGTTAAATGATTTGTACATTAGCTATGATTTATTATTATTCTTCAGGACATTGTTATATTTTTGATATTTAATTTGAACTATTATAAGATTTTGATTTTATATCTAAATTAAAAATTTGTAGGTTATACACTTTTTGATTACATTATACATCCGATACTAGTCGGTCTGTTAAATGGCCGAAAAAATGCACGTGAATTAAGCCGGTTTATATTATGTATATAGATACTCAAAAAATATTTTGTAATGAAACATATTGTTTAAGCTAAATATATCAAATTTAATATACAATCCAACATGCAAAAATGGACTTTGTTTTTTTCATTCAAATCAGTTAAAATACTAAGACAATGTTGTCTGGTAGTTCTGGCTTTGCACTGACCTGGAGAGCGACCCGGCGTCTATGGAGCGCGTGAAGGGCGAAGCGCTGTTGTGAGGCGACAAGGTGGGGCTGCAGTCGCGCGGGGTGCTCACTGCAACGAAGTCCATCGCTGACACACACACTGACTGACCGTCGGTCTGGTGGTTAGAGGCCCTGACTGCTGAACCAAGGGTTGTGGGTTCGATCAAACAATTATGTATTCGCGTGATGAGCACACTTGTTTGTTCTGTTAAAAATTTATTTTCAAAATGTACAATCTTTGATTAGATTTATGGTCCGTTTGCTAATATTTTATATATTAATTTAAAGTGTTTCAACGTTCTTTAACAACTTCACTTTGTGTCCTTAACAAAATTATTTTTAAAAAAATCGTACGCTTTGTGTAAAAGAGGACCATTAAATTATAAAATTTCCGTTCATTGGAAAAAATTCGCACTCAACTTGCTAAAGGAACGGCAAACTTCTATTACAGTGCGCAAACGAACTCCGGGGTGAAATATTTCAAAGGGGATATTTTAATTTTAAAAAGCGTGGACATAGTCTGAGTCAGAGTGAAATATTTATTATAAAACTCAAGTTGTTGTACATAATATACATATATACATAGATAAGTGAAACAAAGATGATGATATAAAATTTTATCTACCTTTACAAAGACTTCCCCGTTACTCAGAGGGCAGGCGCTCTTAAGTGGATAACGATTACTTGTAATTTAGTATTTATGGGGTGTATGATAGGAACCTCCCCGAGAGGTGACTACGTCTGATTGATTATGAACATATACTGCTCAGCGCACCCTGGACACTGGGGCAAGTCCGTTCACCGCGATGGCTGATCAGTTATTGACTTGATGAAGAAGAAGACTTTTATGACAGTTTACGGTGTAACTTGAATTTCAGTGGAGCTGAAATTTTGCCTGACATTGCTAACCTATTACCGTACTTGAAGGTTGTTAGATACTTTTGCTGTTTACGAACGTATAAATGTGATCACAGAGAATTCGAAATTTTGCAATGTATTGCTACATCTTCAAACAGCACTCACTTTCAGATCACGCTCACTCATTCGCTCTCCTCCAAATCTCGTCACTTGCAAACCGTCCGACACGATTTCGCAAACGATTTATTTCTGTCATACAAAGAAATAACTCGAACCAGCTATAAAATATTTCACAATTTCCCATGCGATCCGTTAAAATGGAATCCGCTTGTATTTACAAGAGAGAAACGAATTGATATGATGGAATACGTCAAATTTATTTTCAGACGGAAACAAAACCGACTTGATGCATGCACGTCGCGATATGCCTTAACAATTACTGGCGTTTCATGTTTTCGAGATGAATTGCGAAATAAAAATTTGCCTCGCCGCCATTGTCGCGAAGTAATTACGTTTGAACTGCACTTTGTGAAGTCGCTTTTCAGGAAAATTCATTAAAATTTAAACTCAAGCGTCAATTTGCCGTCGATAAATATATAACATATACAATGAAGCAATTTGTTAATGACAATGAGTGTAGGGAAATACGTTTAATTGATTACTGTATCCCTGTATCGGTATTGTTTGTGGGAACGATTTTTCTCCGGATCTCGCATAAATATAGCCCATAAGCTATTTATTGGAATCGCGTGCAATTCTATTAGGATTTTATGGCTTGTTAGTTCGCTTCCTTATAACATCCGTTATCAGCATAGACAAGTTAAGTCAAGATAATCTTGGATCAATATAATAAATAGGTACATTTATTTGGAGGTATACATTAAATATATCCAGATCTTCAATGCTAACCACAATGCGAACTATAGTTTAATCGATCTCATTGTGAGTTCGTTTCAACATCATCATTTACAAAGCACCAAGAGTTTATTATCTGGAACGTCTGAAACTTGAATCCATAATAATGAATATTTGTTTTCACCTATTCTTACATTCAACGAGATCAAAGCCTATTTCGTTTATTTTTTTTTATTCACAAACAATGAAACTAGGTGTTTTATTTATGGCGACTTTTTGTTTACGGTCATATAATTTCTCATAACGAAAAGTTTTAAGCAAAAAGGCAGTTTTGATATGTACCTTCGAACAGATCTTTAACCAATCAGACACATATGTAAAACCAAATTTGTACAGCGAATCATGTAATACTCACTGATATATACGTTGAGCATGAAACCAGAAGACTTAGAACATTACAACCGATTTGTAATGTTCATCAACAGTGTACAGTGTACATTTGACTTGTAATGTTCTTCAACAGTGTACAGTGTACATTTGACTTGTAATGTTCTTCAACAGTGTACAGTGTACATTTGACTTGTAATGTTCATCAACAGTGTACAGTGTACATTTGACTTGTAATGTTCATCAACAGTGTACAGTGTACATTTGACTTGTAATGTTCAT
>DWEI01002269.1:0-14680 GCA_018245875.1 Mysoria ambigua | reverse complement strand
GGCTCACCACCTATTACATAGTGGGACGTAAACGTAACCGGTGAATCGTGGGAATGTTCTGCATTCCTCTGCCTACCGCTACGGGGATTACAGGCGTGAAGTTACGTTATTATTAGTAACCAAATAGTTGTTATTAATCAAATAGTGGTTAATAACCAAATAGTTGTTTGTTACCAAATAGTTGTAAATAACCAAATATGTAGTTGTAATTAACTAAATATATGTACCTATTTAACCAAATAGTTATAACCATCGTGTAATCCGTTTCAAATTAGTTGTACCTAACGGCAATCTACGATATCTAGGCAGGGTATGTTCAGTTCACAATATTTAAGATACTCAACTCAAGCAGTAATCCTCCAAGAAGTAGTCACAGGAATGTGGTACACACTAGAGATGCGATCAATGTCACTGTTTGATCATTCGCGAAGAAATACAAATGCGAATATTCAATTTTTTATAGAAAATTTCATAGAAGAATTTATTTTTGTTTGTTTACATTGCTTTATATATTTTTTGTGTTAAAGTTATAATGAAAATTTGCTTATTAAGCTTCATCGCTCTAAGTAAAGTAACTTTGTTTACAGTAATTAATCGTTGATAATTTAAGTACTTAATTTATGTACTTAATTCATTATGATTTAAGGCTGCAGCGTCCACCAACGTAAGCTGGTACTAATAAAGTCATCGCTGTACCAAAGTATCTTAACAGTGATCACCGTCCACCATGGCGCACGTGATCATTCACTACAACATCGTAACCGGAGGCTGCGCTGGCTCTGACCCGAGGCCCGTGCGACGCACAGTAAGCCAGGGAGAGCCCCGGCCGCGGCCGCGGCCGCGCGCCGCACGCCGCACGCCGCACGCCGCACGCCGCACGCCGCGCGCCGGTCCCGTTCGTTTTGTTTGTGCGGCCGATCACTGCAACCGATGCTCGAGCCACAGACGCCGACGACGCGCACGACCCGCTTGTCCTTCCCTCGCTCTCCGTCACGCCGCTGGTGAGGTGACCGGTTGCGTCCCTGTATCTACAGGACGATCGGTACTCTTCATGTCATTGCGTTTCCATTGCTTTATAAGTTTTATATCACTCGTCGTGACGGTACACATCGCGAGGGAAATGTTGGAGGTAATAGAATTGTTCTCTGTGGTGTGTGAAGTACGCCAGCCCGTACTCGGTCAGCGTGTCAGACTTTGGCCTTAACCCTCTCTCTCTGAGAGCAGACCCATGTTACAACAGTGGAACGATGAAAAGGGTCGAAAAAAGTTTTCTAAGGCATTTTTTTGCCCAGTTGAAATTAAATATTCATTACCACTAAAGTTATTAATCGTCTGTGTAAAAATTTCATCATATTACTGCTATTATTAAATTTTTATTCCGATATAATTATTGGTAGAACGATTTTTATTCGTTCGTGCAGCGCCGCGAGGTTATATCTTTTGTGTGTTAATAATAACAGTAATTTTACAAAATACTTTTAAAACATGACATCACGCCTGTAATCCCCGAAGGGGTAGGCAGAGGAATGCAAAACACTCTCACGATTCACCGGTTAAGTTTACGTCCCAATATGTAATAGGTGGTGAGCCTATTGCCATGCATTGGGAACATATCCAAACTCCGAATCACTACCAGAATTCTTATTTACATTTTCCAAATAGAAAATTTTTGTAGAGTTCAACTCCTACGTTTCACCAGCTAAACATATTTACGTCCCAATTTGGAATAGGTGGTGAGGCTCTAGTCATCCATCGGGCACATATTCATACTCTGAGCCGCTAATAAAAATTTAAATTAGAAAAAAATTGTAGTGTTCGGCCCGGGATATGAACCCAGCACGTCCCGATCGGCAGTCGTGCTTGTAACCAAAACGACCAACGAGGCAGTCAATGTAGGTATCTGAACTATAGGTAGACTATAGGTATAGGTACTGATATTTTACACCCAGTTAAAGGATAATAACATAGATACGAGTAGTTCAAGAGTAGTAAAGTATTTCTATGGTGCTCTCCAAAATCAAACGTTGGTGAAATACATCGTGGCTGATGTGATGTTTATATCCTTGTCATCTTTTTCCGTATATTATTATAGCATTTTTGTACTCACTTCCAGGTATTTCAACCATCACAACGAGAACGGTTGAGGTTACCTACTCACATTTTGGCACAGCGTCCAAGCGAACGAAAGAAAATGAAGAAAAATTTTATTCACGTGCAATACGCAGCAAAGAATTATTATTAAAATTAATAATAAATGTTAGCAGCAGCGGTTTGGATTTACTGTTGGAACCGGTTGTAACTGGTTGTAACCGGTTATAACTGGTTGTAACCGGAACAAGGATTGTAAGGATTGTATGACTCAGGTAATACAACACCCTGTATGTGTTGTGGAGTTCAGAAAAAAACTGTCCAGATGCCTGCGCGTAGCTCCCGGCGCGATTAGCCGCGCGGCTGGCGCGCTTTGTGCCCAGCGCTGGCCCCAGCCTCAGGCGTCCTCGCACTATTCAGTGACGCTCCTGTGTTTATAACTTGGGATTCTGATGTGTTGGTACATATTGTATTATCAACACTGAATCACGACTGTCCCGTTGGTGGAATGTTGCGAGCGCGATCGCTGATCAAGAGGTCCAGTGGTCGAATTTCGAGTCGAGCAATACAAGATTTTTCTAACTTGAAGTTTTTAGAAGTAGGTACTTCAGAGTCTGGATTTGCGTGCAGTATATAAGAATAAACTCACATATTCTACAGTGGGACGTAAACGTAAACTGGTGAAGCGTGGGAGTGTACTAGGTACACTCCTGTGCCCACCTCTTCGCGGATTATGGGCTTAATGATACGTTGTTACTGTCAACCAGTTCAGACATAGAAAGCAAGCATAGATGTATACTCTTCGACATTAGAACCTTAATAGTTTCAGGACTTACTGAATTACGATCGAACTTCGAGCACCGCTGGGTCACTTAGTCACATCATCATTAGCCCGTCCATGGCCACTGCTAGAACAGACCCTCAATAAAGAACTTTTGCCTATCATCCCATCGCCGGGCGTGCGGTGGAGATCGCGGAGCACAGCTTCTCGCACCGCCCACGCCGCTCACCAGGCCTCGTAGTTCTGTCCGGGCAGGGTGCACCATACCGCCATGCCGCGCACAGGGCAGCTGGTCCCGGCCTCTCAAAATTCACCTCGGACCGCCGTAAAATACAAGCGTATATATGTAATACCTAATAAAACATATAGAATGTATATTATCTTCTAATATTCTGTGTAAATAAAATTACATTGCCTACATAATGATAGTCATAGTATTATGATATTTGTCAAGTCTGTAAGGCTAGAGATGTTTACCATTAACCGCTCCCTGCCTACCCTCAAAGCAACCCGCCGTGTTATTTTAATAATGTTCAATCGCGATAAATATAGAGTGTTACAGATACCTACAGTACAAAGTAATTTTCTCGATAGCTATATTAAATACTAGATGTAACCGTTAGACGTTAGAACATATAGAAGTAGGTAAATATAAAATTTTCTCAAGTATAGGACCATGTTCTAACAAATAATGAAGTTCATTGTATTTCGTGTCTCCTCTTCATTAGTATAAAAAGTTACATCCGCGATTCATATTTGATTGACATTATTAACAATTAAAACACCGTAAAATTTTATAGTTCGCCCGAAATGCAAACAAAAAATGTGTTTCACATTTCCCGGCTCCAGCGACATCGTTCTGAAGACCCAGAAAAAAAAAATCGGAAGGAAAGAGAAAAAAAACACAGCTCGTTGAACGAAATTTAATGCATTAATAAATAAATCCGTAAAAACTGAAGCCCCGTCCGTGTCAGTGGAGGGATTAATTAAAAAGTTTAATCCAAAGGACGCCCATCCCGGCCCAATTAAAATTCTATCTGGATTCATTACTACACTTTATTTTTAAGTGGTCGTTACCGGATTCTTTGCGGCCAGTCCATCACAGCTATTTGTTTTTTTTATTGATAAATATCCATATCTCTTAGCCATAAAAATGAAGAAATCAGTTTCACTCCGCGATTTAATGTTTATTAGGTTTTTCTCCAATGTGCCGTGGTGATATATTATGTTCAAGGTATTTTTACAGCTCTCATATTTAAACACTATTCTTAATTTGGTTAAAACTGGACACTCAAATAGATTTTATATATTTATTTTATGCTTTTTTAAATACCACATAAGCACAGTCCGCTTTTAAGATTTAAGTGTTCTTTCCGTTGAAAACTTAAGAATAATATTGTGATTAAGTATTATTGATGTGGGAAGAATAATTTTCATATCGGACGTACTTATGTCGAATAATCAAGTTCTGTATGTGAAGAGATATTTGGATTATATGGATACTTTGCCAAAAACATAAGCACTGAAATATTTACAGTTGGTAACGTAACATCACGCCTGTGATCTCTAAAGAGATAGGCAGAAGCGTGTAGTACACTCCCACGTTTCACCGGTTACGTTTACGTCCCAATACGGAACAGATGGTGAGCCTATTGCCATACATCGGGCACAAATCCAGACTCCGAGACACCACTAGAATATCTAAATTAAAAAAATCTTTACTGACCGACTCGAGAATCTAACCCTAGTGATACATATATGTAATATTTTAATAACGTTCGTACCGCCCTGCATGTATATCAAAATGTATGTAAAACCTTAACGAACTTAGTCATTTATTCATTTACTTCTTCTTATGATGCTTTCCCCCACGCGTTATCAAAGCAAGGGTTGTAGAGCGTGTGCACTTCACACAGCACTTCAGTAAACGTAGATATTACGAGATTAAAGTTAATTAACAAAATATATTTACATTAGCCGAGTGAAGAGTTGCCCTTAACTCCGCAAATACTTCGGACGAAGCGCCAAGAATTTTAATAACCAATTTGTATTTAACAAATCTGCGTCGGACGGCTCGTTTTTTCTCGACAAATTACAAAATGGAGTCTTCCTCGTTAATTGAATGTTCCTGGATAAATCAGATTTATTTGTTCAACCGTCCGAGGAATATGTTATTTTCAGAACTAAATGACCAATTACATTTGCAGAAGCAGCTTTATATATTCATATTAATTTCAAATAGTCAAAAACTATATATTTAAAAATGTAAGAACTTTTTTAACATTTTGAGGTAATTTTCTTTAATTTAAGATTGGAATCGGCATTTCCCTAAATTTGAGAATTGAATCGGCATTTCCTTTAATTTAAAAATTTAATTGGCATTTTTTTTGTCTTAAGTAATTTACAATAGCTACTTTCCAAAAAATGTGCATAGTATTTTTAATAATCAAGCCTTATCATGTTTATATAAAATAATGAGTAAGCCTCTACACAAAAATAGTTATCAAGCACGTCGCTAGGTGGCGCGCGGGTAATTTGTCACACACTCCCAACCAGCCGCATGACGGCCCAAATGATTTATCGGTATCCACCAGACAAAGACCTCTCTAAATAGACCCCCCTCGCAAACCAAACACTCAATTTGGAAGTAATTACGGCTGGAAAGTAACCTTTAAATCGTTCACCGAAAGTTCACTTTCCTGCTAAAATTTTGACAGTTGCCGCGCTGTCAACGATACGACTGCGTTCGGAAATTCCTCAGCTAATTGTATGTATCGTCTCGCACAGAACACATTTGTCAATTGTCGCCAACCTCCCTTGTAAAAGGTAATTAGTTAGTCAAGTATTTCTGGAACGCTTTGACGGCTTATTAAGATTTCAAATTGAACACAAATTAAATGTCATACCTAACTGATTGCTCGCCTATGATGTCTTTTCCTGTTACTTTACACGTTGAAAAATCAACTTGATGACGTGAAGACAGCTTAGTTTTCTGGGTATCAAAACGCCATAAGTTTAATGTCACACAAGAGTAATTTGTAAAGATTATTTACATTTTGTTGTTTTCGTTGAGTATATAATGTTTGGAGATGGAATGTTTTTGTAAAGCTAATTTAAAATTAAACCTTTGGTTTGCAGAATAATTAGCTTTTATAATTAAAATATTGAGGTTTACTATTACAAGGCCTCGATAACAAGTTGAAGTAAAAAAAATCAAGAAAGTGCAGTTATATACATGTTAAACATACTAATATTTTTCTGTTAAATTTTTATGTTATTTTAAGTAACTGTAGATACTTAATATCTTTAGTTAAAGATACAGTTGTATCCAGTTGTATAAAGCTATTGGATTTTAGAATTCAGCTATCATTTATAGAAACATGTTTTTCTACCAAAACTAAGTGAAAAATACTATTTACCGATACAATTTGTGACATTTTATTTTCAAATTATACCTGATATATAGTTAAAGCAATCTTACACACACTGACATTTAAATTTAACAAAAAAATAAAATAGCATCGAAACTTCATTTCCGCTGCAAACGTAACATGATTTCAGTGGCAAACTAATTAAAATGCCATAATGGCTTTAAATTGGTCCTTACACCATATGTTTACTAACAGAATTAATTACAGTGCATCATCCAACAATGAGTAGATTCCCACTGGGCTCTGTAGTTCACCAGATCGGTTGGCGACAACCGTGTTTTGATCGATTGGCCACATCAAGTTTTTAGACGAGTAAAGGAACGCACCGGAACGAATCCACACCGAATGATCAATTAGTGAATGCTCTCACAACGTCGCGTTCCGTTTCTCAAAAAGTTCAAAAACATACGGCTTTGAAACCAATAGACAAAACGACTAAGGCTTTATTAGTGATGTGTCCCAGTGGAAGCGTACAACAGAAATGTAACAGGACAACCGACCA
Organism: Mysoria ambigua; assembly: GCA_018245875.1. NCBI lineage: Eukaryota > Metazoa > Arthropoda > Insecta > Lepidoptera > Hesperiidae > Mysoria > Mysoria ambigua. The sequence goes on along the minus strand of DWEI01002269.1, from coordinate 7,878 downwards.
TGTTAAAAATATAGTCAGTTGCTAAGTTTTGCTCGTCGTATTTCGTAGTATCGTTGCTATGACACAAATGTTGATCGTTAATACATATATAAAATAAATATGACAACAACTTTCATTTTTATAGGAACAGATAATAAGTTAAATATACAATTCTTGTAACTGTGTATTTAATTTAAGCATACTGGGAGGTAAAACTTTAACTACGAAATAGAAATAAAAATAGAAATATTTTTATTGCTTTTCAGTTTAGGTTCATTACAATATATGTGGCCAGTGCCTCCTTTTAAGCAAAATGTGCCTGTATTAGGAGACTCTGCTCTTCCGCAAGGTTTTCTTAATAATATATAGAAAAGCTCATATATAGATATAGAATATAGAAAAGATCAAAACACATAATTATTACAATTTACCCGTTATTCGCTAATACATAATACGCTATACATAATTTGCTAATACATAATATTAAACCGTTAAACATAATATTAAACCGTCTGTGCATGCGCATTTTTATGCGAATTTGTGGGCGCGCACTACGACAACACACATTTATAAATGATACCTTGAAAATTGGTGTAGTCACACCTTTGTTTCTAAAAAATATAATGGAAGTACGAACCTATTTTAACCATATATCCTACGAGTGGCCAATGATCGCTTATACTTCAAACATGAGACAGTAGAGCAGCTCAGCGGAGGTGGCGTATAAAAAAATCATAAAAAGAAGACGCGATTGCGTCCGGATATCGTTACGGAACGTTTTGATTGCGCTCGCTGGTAATTTGTTCGTTTGATTTGATTGAAAAAGAGAAATGTATCCTCTACGTCCGCATTATCTCGTAGGAAGCTTTTTCAAAGTCCTTCGTCTATAAGCTTTGAAATGCTGTTCTATGTGTTTATTTTTAGATTCGATTAAATCGATATTCCCAGTGGTTGCAGTCAGTCTAATTGAGGCGTTTCTATGAAAAGTACAATTTCATTGATTTATATACGTAATTATTTTACTATAATGTAAGCTTACCACCGTGAAATCTTATTCGAGATTCAGCGGCAGAGGTAGTTTTTGAATACTGCCAGTTCATTTGCTACTTTCTTCACGGAACAATGTTATTATTCAATAATTTAATAAGGTCACGTCGAAATCATATGCAGGTAGAGACATCTAGCGGCAACAGGTTATAAGCTGTAGGAATGTTCAATTTGAATGTTTCGCGTACGACCTTGACATATTTTATATTCCAACTCAATTACTTCATTGTAATGCCGTTTATGTCATATTAATTACATGCTCACAAAACTGCAACATATAAATAATTTAAGTTTTAAATCCAAAGACTTTATTCTACACCATTAATTAAAAGAGATTACCAATGACAATTAATTCTTTATACATTAAAGTATGTAATGCCACTGGTTGGTTATACCTAGATAGCAAAAAAAAAACCTTAAAAGAAAAGAAGAAAAACCAAAATGGCGCGCCTCAGCACGTAAGCCGCCATAATATTTTCATCCACACGAGCAGGGCTGCAGCGGTTAATTGGATTCCTGTTACAATAAACGCGTCCCCTATCCCCGCTTCTGACTGAACCACCCCTCGTTTTTTTAACTTACAAGATAAAGGAAGACGACAAAAATACGGATAAATTTTAGACTTGTAAATGTAAACGTATTTAAATTAGTCAAATATGACTAAAAACCATCAGGAAGAAAGTAAATTAAGTAGATCTACTTTTTTGCCTCTTTTTATTAGTCATGCCTATTACATTTTCGATTTTGATCCATTTATGCAAAGTACGACAATATCACATTTCGTTAAATTCTAACGTTATTTTCCAGACAGTCTTTTGTTCTGACATTAAAGTATCTATCGGCTAAAGCAAGTTGTTTACAACTATTAGGTTACAGATTCATCACTCACCATCATAAATATGTATCAATAACTAAGACAAAGAATTGTCTTCGTAAGTACCTACCTACTTATTGAGAAAGGCATGTTACAAACATATTAATTAAATATACACTACCTATAATTATAACCTTTTATACCGTTTACACAATACGAAACTTTAAGAATATTAACTATACCTTAGACTATACCCACTTAATAAACAGACGGAGTAATTTACGTTCTTTACTTGAATTTTATTATATTCATGAAATGTATATTATATTGGCAACTTCGCATATGTTAAATGTTATTACGCTAACAATAGCGCAATACCTCATGGCAATTAGATCATGTCGATCAATTTATAATGGTCATAAATTACCATAAACGTGATTACATTAGCCATCGTGTAGGAACCTATGCTTAATGATATCACATATCTCTCATTATGTCTGTGCGTGTATAGATCGTTAGCCTAGAGATTTCAAGAGCTACTACTGAACTAGATGTCTTGGGTTCTAAACTGAGTTGGGTTGTAAACTGAGTCGAGTTCATAACTATAAATTCACGACTTCACTTTTTATTAACTTATTAATCTTCTTAAATGTTTTAAGTACCTATATATTCAAGAGTTTAATCCTTGTCTGCTTTTGTCGATTCCTTGATAATATAGATATATTGTTATGTTATTACGTTTTATATATGTATTTAAATATTAACACTTAGTATGTTTCGATCAGAGTGATGACATTCCATTGTATACATTCGGATGGGTTACTTAAGCTTAGAATAGTTGAGGTTATGTCAGGTTATTGTGCCCCTGTTTATCATATTCTGACGTTATATGTCTCGAAGGAACGACACAAAAAATGAAACGGGCACCAAGCGTTGTAAGGAAATATAAATACAAAACAAATCAAATAAGATAATATGTAAACCAATTAATTAAATAGGAGTACACACTTTTTGTTTGTTATGTAACAATCGTCTGTTGTTTTTGCATCGAGTTTTTGTTTTTAACTCTCAAGGCTCAGCCAAAAGAGCGCTGTTCGTGGACAGCAGTATTATAACATGAAGGCAGAGCTCCCCTTTTGATATTCTGCTGCGGTAGAAACAGTAGTTCTTTTATATAAAAAAAATATAAAACTAACTACTACCACCGCAGTTCAAAGTCATCACAATTGTAACTGGCTGTACAGATATTTATTTAACTCAAATACGTACCTATACTAAAAAAAATACGCGATCATTTTAACTTCAAGCATAAATATTTTCAATAACTTATGCTTTATTTTCGTATTTCTTTATCATTTTATAAATACTACTTCTTTTATTATACCTATAAAAATATATATGCGGTTATAAAAAAAATCCTTTGTTACAGACTATTCTAGAACAAATCTTTTGAATTTTTTTTATCTGTTGCAATCTAAGGCTATTCTGAACAGTCGGTAATTAGAGAGCTAATAGAGGTTGTCTAGTGAAATGGAAAAGATTACGAGACACATTACATATAGAAATGCCATTTAACTTATATATTTTTACTATTGACTGCCAATACAAAGTACTTTTTACTAACTCTGTTATAACCAATTTGGGTTTATTAACTCGAAATAATGAGGCATATCAATAAAATGTACATATATATAGTCAAATAACTAAACAGTGGTTTTGAATTTAGCTTCCAACTCTTGAGGTCGAAATTTAGGTGCGGTGTAAATTTAGGTTCAAAATCTGTTTCTTTACAAAATTATGCGCTTTTTAATATGAAATTTCATTTGTAATGGTCAAGGATAAAATTATGATTTTTTAATATAAAGTTGGTTAAATCTTTTAAAGTTTGTCTTGCATAGCGTGATAATCTACACCGCTATAACAAAGTTATTATATAATGTCTTCACGCCAGAAGCTTTTCGCAGAAGACAGGTAGCACGGAGTGCCAAATATCCTTTAAAGCCTTACTTATATCCTTTAAAGTCTTTTACACTTGCTCAATTCTACACAATATCAGTTCTATGTCCTAATCGTAATCTTGCTAAAAGAGAACCAACCTTAAGCCTTGGTCAAAAGAGTGATTTTCTTACGTACAGTTCTACGAATTGAAGGTAAATCGCAGTCGTTCAAGTTCAAGGGTAGTTACGCTATAAAACGCACTGTCAAACTGTTTATTTAACTCTATTATTTAACGATTCGCCTTAAATTAAAAACCATTCAAAACAAAATATGAATCGTTAAACTTCCATATTAAGTATAATAATAGATTTCGCAATTTGCTGTTTAAATTGTTTATTTATTTTATTTTCACATGTGCGTTTAACCGTCGTGGCTGACTACGACTTTAGCACTAATAAGGCTAAATTCTAAATTTAAAAATAAAATATTCAGTAAGAATAAACGGCGCGAAAGTATGCAAGACTGATGAATGAAACAAGCAAGTTACGAGTAGTTCTTAAGGTATAGATATACTTGGCACTTGATGCTCTCTGCTTACCTCGTTAAGAACCTGGCGTGAACATATATATTCTTATTAACATTTTTAATGTTTGAATCCCAGGTCTGGTGTTGTTGGATTTTCTAAAATAGATATTACGTAAAAATATCCAGTGGTGGCTTGGCGTCTGATCTTCAATTCTCCCTATTCAATAATAGGACGTAAATGTAAAGAGTGAAACGTGGGAATACACAACAATCTCCTGCTTACGCCTTCGGGGATTACAGGCGTAACGTTAGATTTTTAAAATATATTTCTGAGAGTAGGTAAAGTTACTGCAATGAAAGCCAGCAATTTACAGACTATGTACCTATTAGATATAAAAATATGTTTTAGTTAGTCATTGTTGTGGTTGAATCTTGATTGCTCAATTTTACGCTAGAAATCAAGCTCTGATTAGAGTTGACGTAGCTATCGGAGATTTAAAAAAAAATCGTAGTCAACTACTTGTTTATTTTAGTTCAACTTCATTCTTTTTATCGTATTTTGGCCGTCATGCAATCCTTTCTTCGGCCTTAAAAAAGAATCAATTGTCATTTTCATCACAAACATTTCGTTCTGAACCCCTATTGGAAGTTAATTACTTATTTTTTTACACACTTCTTCGGTTCTTCGTATATATCAACAAATTGTATTTACTCATTTAAATAAAAAACATTGTGAAGGGAAACTTGTTGTTCGTGACGAATAATTATTCCATCAGAATTAAATTCTAGCGCTGGCAGTGTACACGCTTAGTGCGAGATAAGCCGGCTGTTTTTAAATTGTGATCGAATTGCAAAATTTGGCGCGTACATAGATTGTGATAGTGGAAATGTTCGAAACGTTTAGAGCTGATTTCAAACTAAAATTGCGGCAATATTTGGCAGCATCCTTAGGTTTGTTTTTACAAATTATTTAACAAATAAATTATAAAACATTAATTTTTATGAAAACTTATTTAAAAAAAATATTTAATTAAATATTAATTTATTCTATACACATCTTATATAATGTTCTAAATATGTTTTAATTAGAACTCTTTCAATTTTAATTTATTGTCTAATGTTGCACAATTTCAAACGATGTGCTTTTTAGAAGTGACACATAATGTGCATTGTACGTGACAATCAACAAAATACCGTTATGCTTTTACGCATTCAAAAAAGTTAAATAATATTTATTTTTGTAAAGCATCAAACTTAACAAACAACGTAAGAAATAAGAACCAAAATAATACAATCTCACTACACCACAAAGGCAAATAAACCTTCTGAAGATATGAACTGCATGTCTATATTTATAAAGCTTGAATATCTACAGGATATTTAGCTTTATCCTTCAAGGCAAACCGGCAATTCTTGCAACTTTGAAATTCTCGCGCACCAGTATAAACGAATGCAACACGAATCTTAGGTAAATTTAAATTATTACAAACTAAACAGCGCAGATTAACAAAATAATAAGATAGACAAATGCCTACTGATTCTTAATCTTAATGCTTTAGGGACACCTAGGTACTTCTTAAACATATTCATTCTGATTTCAAATAAGGAACCTGTAACTCAATGCCGCCAACGCAGGTACCTTGTTCATAACTGGATATTATTAATAATTTATACAGAGCTATCGGTCGACAAACACGCAGGTTGGTACTACGCGGACGTTGTAGCTACGAACATAACGCACTCAGTTCGTTCTTTGTTTAAAATTTATCTTGTGTTGTTTCAAACACATGTAAGACGTACTAATGAATTATGATTTTTGAAGTACGAAATCCTTTTGCGTTAGTATTTAGGTATCATATTTATTTATTTATTTTGACTGCCTCGTTAGCGGTGTTGGTTGCAAGCACGACTATCGATCAGGATGTCCTGGGTTCTCGAATCCCAAGTCTGACACTGCTGATTATTTTAATTTTTTTTTTTTAGTTGCGACTCGTCTAGAAATCTGCCCGGTGTATGGCAAAAGGCTCACTACGTATTCCACGTAGGAGTTACGTTGACGTCCCCTGGACGTCAACGTAACGCCTACTTCTTCGGGAATTACAGGGGTGATGTTACGTAATTAAGTTTTATCCACTTCCCTTATATAAATTACTTTTAATCATATACATCCACTTCAGATAAGCGTATTATAGTAATCAAGGTGAAGACGAGTCTTTGAAACATCTTTGACATCATCTCAATTTTCACATCCATCTTCGTCCACATCTCTTCCATAATTAATATAATTACAACTACCATTACCATGAAAATAATCTTCAAACTCATCTATATAACCGCTAAGTTGCAACCAACAACGGTGGAGTGGATGAACCTTGTTGAACATCAATTCTCAAAGAAAAACTCAGAAAAGATTCTCAAAGAAACCTTATTGAACATCAATTGTATAATCCACGTGAGCGCAGTAACAGGCATAGTCAGCTAATTATACAATTTAATACCTTGGCTGAGTCAATTAAAGCGGACTTAACAAAAAATGTATACCAAAGTATTTTTTTGTAAGATATTCTGATTGTTCGACACTAGTTCCACTAAGTATTTATGTTGTTCTGTGAATGTCTTCGGTTCTAAAGTATTTGTACAATTTGTCAATAATATTTTTGTTTTAAATGATAAAAAGCAAAACACCTAATCAAGATAGTGAATAGATTTAGAAACGAAGTATGCGAGCCTATCATCATTAGAATAAGCTTTTCCATCATCAAGGATAATATCGATTGTTTGACACGCTGACCAAGTGCGGGATCGCAGCTCGGTTGGGTCTAGGTGTCCTTAATGAAAATAGCTTGAATGAAGTTAAAACAGTATTCATTTATGAAACTCTTCCTCGCAGCTAGCTATGGCAGTCTATGTACAGGGATGTCAATGGGGTGGACGTCTCCGGTCTTCCCTCAGTTGCGGCTACCTGTCTCCCCGCTGTCCAAAGTTCCTACACTCCAAGAGGAATCATGGATTGGCTCTCTCCTCGTTCTTGGCGGGCTATTAGGTGAGTTTAATCAAAGGCTTTACTAAAATCTGTAATCAATTCAAATTGTCGAATACAACATTTCACAATTCGGCAATTTACTGTTTCTAAACTTCTATCTTCAGTTTATATGTTTCAAATCTTATTTTGTCAATTGTGGTTTAATAAAACTAGTCGATAAATTTCCGTGAAAACTTGAGATCAGTTCTATCAAACAAAAAACAAAATCTTCCAGGTCCTTTAATAACGGTCCCCTTGTCATCGTACGTGGGGCGCAAGTGGATTATAATGAGCTCCAACTTGCCCCTGCTGCTGGGCTGGCTGCTGGCTGGAGTGGCCACGGACTTGCCCACCATGTACGCGGCGCGGATCATGTGGGGCTGCGCCACAGGCATGCAGTTTGCCACCGTGCCCTTATATATCGGAGAAATTGCTGAGGTAACTGCCTCGTTGGTCGTGTTGGCTGCGGGTGCGACTGCCGATCGGGAAGTCCCGGGTTCGATTCCCAGGTCGAACACTACAAAATTTTCTAATTTAGATTTTCTAGTAGTGG
>DWEI01002268.1:0-14684 GCA_018245875.1 Mysoria ambigua | reverse complement strand
TGTGTCTGGGTGTAAAAAAATATCTATTTAAGTATATATTTCTATGTATGATGTGTAGTTTATCAGCCGTCTGGTTACCGTACCACAAGCTCTCTTGACGCTTACTTTGGGATCAGGTGGCCGCGTGTGGAGATGTCTCAGGATATTATAAAAAAAGATATTATGTATAGACTTTCTTAGCTATGTCGACTAGTAAACGTTTCTACTTGTGCACAATGCTTAATGACTCACTTAGAAGTTGAGATCTTACGAGATATAATTTTGGGACACTTTGATGGGTCTTGATCACTTTTAGCTAACGACTTAGATGAAAGTACTAATTATTATCTCCTGGACTGAAGCTGGCATTTGCTTTAGATTCAAATTAGGTATTACGAAGTCTGGAAATATTCATAAATTCAGTATATCCTCAACAGTTTGTATGTACAAGAGTCCCATCCGCTCAACTCTCAGACTCAAATTCATGTTGTAATCATGAGTACAGCGTGAATTTGAGTGAGACAGCTATAACTATATATCATGATGTACCAGTGAGTGGTACATTGTTGTCGACACTTTTCAATATGTAAATTTCACAAGCTTTTGCCATCAAAACAACAGTCGCCTCTATTCTAGGCGGTCTTAGTTTAAATAAATATTTTCTTTTATATAATCATGTTTTTCACACAAGTATTATTTTATCCATTGTTAGGTTACTTCATCATTATCATAATTTTATTGTAACCCTATCTATTGAAACCCACTGGTCGACATAGACCTTTTGTTACTGTACTTGTTTCAACTGCCTCGTTGGTTGTGTGGTATGGCAATGGGCTCACCATCTTATCCAAGGTGAGACGTGAACTACAGTTCTCCCCCTACCTCTTCGGGGATTACAGGCGTGGTGTTACGTAGCGAGCAATCGCTGACTTGTTTGTATATACATACATGTCCAGGCGATAGTGTGAAGGAGCCTTAAGATTTTATCGCTACTTGTTTTATCTCCTACGATTTTCTGAGGATATGAGGTTTTCCAAGTTTACTTTTTTTTGTGTGTTTTAATAATTGTATATATCTTGTGTATACTATGATACTTTTACTGTTATACCAATGATTATTGCTTAATGTTGTATGCAAATGTAATAGTTTAGTGAAATACTTGTAGTATGGGGGTGAGGTCAACAAAGTTGGCACAACTATTGCGAATCGTCTTATACATTGCCGGATATTTGTGTCATAAATTGAACTGTAATACTTTTTTATTTTTTTATGTTTTTATATAAAATATAAACATATTTGTTGTGTTCATATAATAGCAAGGTACTAACAGCGAAAGCATTTGTTTAAGTTATCATATTTTTGGTTTTCGTATTTGTAAATCTCACTTTTGCAATTTATGTTTAACGATGCCTGTATATGCTGTCTGTACTGTAGCGTTGAGGGCGAGAGCGGGAGGCGGAGTCGTGGAGCGGGAGGGGGGGGGGGGGGGAACGAACACCTCGCGTGTGTCAAGATTATTACAATGTTGTAATTGGTGCATATAATATTGTGATGTCCGTTGCTAATGTGCGGTGGAAATAAACGTCATGTTTAGGTGGAATGATGCTCAGCGTATTAGAGGTAAGGTCATGGTATGATTGTGATCGTTACCTTCAAATTGGACGTGGTAGCAGTTTGTTTCAGTTACAGGTATCATTGTTAGAGAAAAAAAAACATTGTTAATACAGTTGTGAACTCTTTGGATATTGTAACACGTACAATTATGAATAAGCACGATTGTTCCGCGACGCACCAACCACAGGCCAACAATGATGTACCGACTATAATTTATTTTGTACCTTACTTGAAAATAGTGAGCTTGTAAATTCCTCTTGTATTTATTTTAATCTATTTACATTTTTAAAACAACCCCTGGCCATACTTTGTCTACCTCAGTCAGGCTTTGTAACATATTTTTTACGTTAGAATTATTTGTATAATTTTAGGTATAAGTGCACTCCATGGTTGATACTTAAGGGACAGAGTTGGCAGTAGCGATACCAAATCAGACTGCGCGTATTTCTTTGTTGATACTGAAAGCTGGTTTTGTTTCATTTAGGTTATGTCCGAATAAACAAAGCATTATTAATTTTTGTTTTACTATTGTCCTTATAACCTTTTACTGACGCTTATGTATAATAATTTTATATAACATTCGATTATTTTGGGCTAGCATAGAATTTTTTTTAGTATGAAATGAGTTGAACCGGTTAAACTACTTTTTTACAGAACGGTGACACAGGTTTACACTATGAATATAGTGCCGTTAGATAAAATATTTTGGAGTACCAATATTTTGCGCAAAATGACGGTGATGAGAGAAGAAAAACAATATTGTTCCCCGATCATTCTAGATCGTTTGAGCTAGTGCTATAGTTCACTATGAACGAGCCGCTGACGATTGTGTACCTTAACAATTAATAATTACAAGACCAGTTTAAATTGGCGGAATACATATCGCGAGGGCTAAAAACATTCCGGTTTGTTCAAGTTTAACAACGAAAGCTGTGCAGGTCGCTCCTGTAATCTAAGGAAGTGTAAGACATCAAGATGTGTCTCACTGTGAACTATGACTACTGTCTGTGCTGTTATCTGAACTGTTATCTGTCATCTTTAGCATATTACTAATTTGGGGCATTTTTAATATAGTTTATTTCAGTTTGGGCTTATCGAGCTGTTCAATTTTGATTATATTATTCATTAACATAATATTAACATTATCTTGTCTACATAATATTAAGGTGGATTACTTGTATATTTACACAAAAACTTATACATCATTCACATGAAATATCACGTAACTCAAGTAGGTATGAAATATTGGAAAATTTTTCAACGGCGCCTTTGTCTGAAGTCTTTAAAGTTGGGAAAGAAGTCGTCTTTATCATTGTAATATTTATTTTGGAATGAGAAAAGCGAAATATATCACGGTCTGAAGTTGGAGCGGTTGCGGGTTAAGCAGTTTGAAAGGGCGTATTAATATTCGGATATGAGGGTGCTACAAATGCTTCTTGTTGCAGAGTGGGTGCTCAGTAGAGGTGATTTGTATTGCTTTGAACAGCATACTTTTTATTGAAGAACGGCGAATGCGGTTTTATTTTGTTTTCGTTACAGTGATAGAGTTTCTTGTTATTGACGAGTGCGGAGACTAACCAAGGGTCTGGAGGTCGGAGTGGCTTTTAGTAGTTGCTGTTGGCTGATCTATCGTCGTCTGTTTCACTTGTTGCTTTGCGAACTACCTCATACACGGCCGTGTGTGTAGATATCGTGGTGCTCTGAGTCATACACATAAAAAAGAAACGACAAAGTCAAAGGGATAAAGCCTATTTTTTTATTTTTTAACGTTTGCATGTTATAGTATAAAGGAATACGAGCAGGGACTTGTGTACTCTTTTACTGGGCGTAGTATCTAGGCGCTGATTTTTTTATTGGTAACTGACTAAATCGTGAATTGGGTACTATTACACATAATAAAGGCTTTTCTAACAATGAACCAAAACAAAGTGATGATTATAAATAGCGTATATATATATAATAGGTTGTAAGCGTGACTGCCTATCCAGATGTCCCGGGTTCAAATCGCGTGTCGGAATTATTTCATTTTTCTGTTTTAGATTTTCTATGACGGGCATAATCCTTAGGGGATGCCTATGTTCAGCAGGTCTGGACTGTATAGCCTGATCATGATGATATTTTCCATGAGTAGTTCGGAGTCTGGACTCACTAGTCTCACTACGGGTGGTAACTATTGAAACGCCACCCACGTCTATAAAGCAGGCACACATCTAGTATCAGATCCACTACTAGAAAATCTAGTTAGTACAATCCAATAGTGCCTGACTCGGGATTTGAATCCAGAAGCCTTGATCGCCAGTCAATTAGACACTATGTCCATTTGATCGAGCGAAGATATCAGTTTCGTTCAATCCGAGACAAAAGTAAAAGGGACTTTAATTATGAGATTCTTCGTTGTGAGAAAAACATTAGAATCTTAATGCACATTAACAAATACTATGGCGAATTCAAACTAGGTATGTTTCCTCACGATGTTTTCCCTCATGATTCAAACAAGTAATATTTAATTTCGGAACGCACATATCAGGGTTTTAAACGGAAACGACAAACGACGGTAGGGTGACTACTAAACAAATATTGCTTGATTTGCTATCTGTATGTCTGTGTGTTTGTTCGTCATTCTATTCGTCTCTTCGTTTCCCCGTCTGTCATTCTACAAAATAGATTATCGAATATACCTTCTTATATTCTTCTCCAAAACCTCCAGTTAAACTACAGCAACTACTTCACAGAAAAAGATTTGTTAATGAAAAAAAATTTAAGCACTGAACTTTCACAAACTTTAATTACTGGATTCCCCTTAGTCGGGTTGCGGTAAGATCAACAACTCGAGAGGAAATCTTTGATATTTGTTTTTTTTCGCTTTTTGTCCTAGTTCGTATTGTGAGTTCACATTTTTTCACAACTTTCTCTGCTGACGCTCTCAATTAAAGCGGCTTGGCTACGATTGGATCATGGTTGAAATGTAAATTGTTTTTAAATGGTTTTTTATTTCGGTGCATAAATTGAATAATAAAATAGCAAATCGTTTTTCTCGAAATGTATAGTTTTGAAATTTCAAATAAGTAAGATTACGCTTTTGTGGCATTCACATTCTAATAAAACTCGATGAAATAAGGAACACTTTAAATCATAAAATTCACGTATGTTTTCATAATTGACGTGCGTGTTAAGCATGCCATACACACAAAGACAATACACATGGTTGCACTATTTATATGATTTCCTGCGAATGTCCAATGGGGAACAGTGGTTTAAAGATTTTGAAAAATGGCCAAAATTAAAGTCCCCGTAGCGTCCAAATATTTAAATAGGTTTATATTTCGACAGGAGCGAAATGTTATGACGTTTTTGCCCGCATACGCGCACGCCCGCATTGCCCGCAACTTTAAATATTCACCGCATACAATTTGTATTCGTAATGGCAAATAAACAATGTCAACTGAAAATACAAAACATATGATGATGTTAAAAACTTTATATTTATGATGAGTGTTGTCTATTAAAAGAAAAAGAAACGAGATCTGTACGGATATAAAGATTTAGCGTGCATTACTCTCTGCCTATCCAATAAAGGTCCTGGCACGTATAGTTTAAAACAATTGCGGATTGAAAAAAAAAAGCTTTTTAACTTTGAAAAAGTAAATTTTGAACTGTTACAATTTGAAGGAATTTGAAAGTCTAATTATATAGTCACATTAAATTTAAGTTCCAGTAATTACTTAACTACTCAGTAACTTAAAACTTGTTCAACACTGAAAGCGTGTTCGGCTGAACATTAACTAAATCATATAATTGCCTCCAAACTCCCTCACAAACCTAGTTCCGAGAAAACTAACGTTTCAATTATAAAGTTGTCTTGTTAACTGCTAGGTATTTGTTTTCTGCGACTCGCGAAGTTGGCTTGGCAGGTCCACTGTAAGATGTGTTTGAGTTACTTTTATTTCATAGGATGTAGACTTAAAATTAACCCTGGTATATACGTATTGTTGAATTTGTTGCATGTAAATTTTATGTAGGTATATATTGCGTATTTAAATACTTATATTTTTACAAAATCCTTAATACCTGAATGATATTTAATACTCAAAGAAACATTACGTGTTTGTGAATAATATATTTAATACTTAGATCCATGTCAATGGATACTGAATGAATAGTAAATACGAATAATTTATCAAAGAATAAATATTTAATTTGTAAATAATACTGTAAGATACTAAAATTTGTAAGATACTGGTAAAAATCATTCATAGAAATAAAAGAAAGAAAAATGTATTAATTTTAAAAGTCAGACTGTATACATTATTATATTACACATGATATAAAAACATATTGAAATATGATGAATGTAAATCCAATTTATCTTCAAACACGAAGTTTAAGTAAGCAAGTTTTATTAATTCAGCACCAAATTGTCCGGTTAAATAAATAATTGCCGTGTCCAAAGCACAATGTGAACACAATTACGTAAATTTCAACTATATAACATTTAATTCACAATAATTACATATGTAGTTCTTATAAAAGTTCAATACTTCTTTTCTCTTGAATAAGTGTACTCTAGTATTTGATACCATTAGGTGTGTAGAAAGATTTCGCGTTGAGGCAAACTTAAGTCTAAAATTTAGGGCCTCATAATATTGTACAGTTTTTCCACCGCTATGAAAAGAATGAAATTAAAAAAGACGCATCCTCAAAAATACTGGCTGCGGTTAATTTGTAATTTTATTTACTATTTGGGATTTGGACATTGCTGGTACGAGGAGAGTCCGATCTCGAAATACAAGAAATTCTATAGAGTCTGGGTGATCGTGTCAAACGCTTATATACTCATATTTTTGATCAACGAACTCTTAAGTTACTGTCGCGATGATTTGACCACGAAAGAAACGAAGGACTTGATGCAGTTGAGTTTCGCGCATCCGACCATATGCGCTAAGATCCTGGTGTTGTATTTAAGGAAAGACCGCATCAGTGTGGTCTTAGAGAGACTGCTGGAGGGGAATAGGAACGTTATGCGGTCATCGAAGCTGGATAAGCAGTCGGTCAAGATGGCGATGGCGTATTGTCTGGCGCTGGCCAGCGTGGTATACTTCACGTTGATTGCCACGACTGTGGACGCTGTTCTCAATTATTTCAAAGAAGGTATGTTTTAAACTATAAAACAGTAACTGCCAATATTCTTATTATCTCAGAATCGCGATATACTATTTTTTTTTCAATCATATATCATTAATGTCACTGTACAGATATTATTTTTCTAGTATTAACCGTTCGTCTGACCGAATAGTTCTGACCGACGAGTGAAATAGCGATTTCTATTTTGATCTAGGGCTAATAACTGTGTGATGACGAGAGTTCGGTCTATCTGGAAGTAAAGTGTGGACATACATCTTGAGACACCAATATGAAATCAGCATTATTATTGTTACGATTAAATAAATATTATTAGACATTATATATTTTTAATTCCTTAATCTCCACTTGTTTTGTTCTTTTTAGGTGTACCAATTAAAATTGAAGTCACCTATTACCCCGAAAAATATAGCTCGGGTCTCTTTATCAACATTTTGAGGTTCCTCATCGACTTCCATTGGTGGTACATAGTCAGCGTGATGATACTGATCGACTGTCTCTCCATATTCTCACTGACCTTCACCGCTTTCAAGTTCAGAAGAGTGAGACTGTACTTCGAGAGCCTAAGATGCAAGTTCTCAAAAAATCCGCAAAGAAAACTTAATGCAGCCGCAGAAAAGCAATTTCGGCAAGATTTTGTCTTTGGGATTAAACTTCACGAAGATGCGTTGTGGTAATATATTTTTTCTTTCGTTATTACTCTGGTAATTCTTTCGACGCTGAGCAAAGTAATACTTTTGGATATTACTATAGAGGATATTTGGGCACGTAATGTATTAAGGTACTTTTTCAAATTAAAATTCAAGACATTTATTCAAAATTGATCCTTTAGAACATTCACTCACTTGTACGTCAAAATGAAACTACCACCGATTCAGAAATGCCTCGGTATGGTGAAGAAACGGTGAAACAAACTCTCTATGAGTACTTATACAACTTTCAAAATAAGTACACACTTATGCTAAAATATTCTAATATGAGCTAATTTATTGTGGAGTTGAAGTTACATGACATTAAGTATGTTTATCAAGTTGCTGATTTATCATTACTGGATTGTGTAGCTCTTTGAGTTTTTAAGATAATAGTAGTCAGTGGTTGTAGGCGTGACTGGTGATGGAGAGGTCCTGGACTTCGCAGTTGAAACTACCACTAGTGGTTCAGAATCGAGAGAAGTACCCGATATATGGCAATAAGATCACCACTTATTTCATAGTGAGGAATAAACTTAACAGGTGAAACGTGGGACTTTGGGGATTATAGGCGTGATGTTACGTAAAGGTAACTAATGAAATGTGAAAGTGTAGTACATTCCTCTGTCTAACTCTGTGGAGGTTACAGGCGTGATGGTTCGTGGATCTAATTTACATTATTTGGACTTTTGTGGTCAGTCTTAGCTGACATTAAGGCTAGTTGTAAGTCAACATAGATGAATTAGCTTTAAAAATGTAAAAGCTCTGTCGATGTATGAGATACTGTAAGATTATTTACTTCTGGCATGAATTTTGAATGGAAGTTTGTACTACAGCGTTATCTTCGGCTCTTTGATACTGCAAAACATCTACCATATCAGTCTGTTTTTCATTCTAAGCCTACAAGTTTAATGTATCTTCGTTATCATAATCAGCCTAGTTCTTCCCACCGCTGGACATAGGCGGCCAGAGTATTTAGCCGGGCCTAGACAGACCGCGGCATACCGTGATCAGACAGCAACGGGGTTAGTCGCCTCTTACGACACCCTGTACCACAGGGTCGGGAGTGTATTTTTATTTCTGATATGGAGTATTGATACATCTTAGTCCATGTGTTTTCTGTAATTAAACTATTTTGCTAATTATAAATATCATAATACCACGCAAGTGGTTTCATGGGGTGAGCTGATAACACCGAGTTCCGATTACCTGTCATGATTCCTCTGCATTTATATAACTCTTCATACTCGCAAATAACTGATCTACTTGATCTAGATGGGTGAGTTCTGATAAACGGCACTTAAATAATATTATTTTCAGCTTAATGGTGTTTGAATATTCACAGGTGCGCCAAAAATGTCCAGCATGCTCTTGGGGACCTTTACAGCATCCAAATTGTGGAGAGTATCGTCCTGCTGGTCATCTGTCTCATTAAACTGGTGATCAATCCTCTTAAACCTTTAATCGCTCACTATATTTATCGTTTTCCTAATCTGACGACAGTATTTGTAAGCAACAGACCTATAGTTTTTTGTGGTCGACTGGAGATGTTTCTGGCTGACAGTAGGCACTTACTTGTGTTGCCTGTGAATTTGTTTGTTGACAGAAAAAATATATGTACATAACTAAAAATTAAGTTGTAATGTTTCTTGTATGGCCACGTTCTCCCAAGCATATTAAAATAAGTGTACCTTTGTTCACAATGCATTTTGACAGTTATACTATAAATTGATAAGGTTTGCAATAATTCCTTTACCACGGATACCATTCCTTAGACTCGACTCGTGAAATAACAATATTGGCCGAAGATTAGCCTTCTTAATCTGTTAAGTTTTAATGAAATAGACGACTTGACGTTAATTGGTCATAAAATGAAGATCACGATAGTAGTCATGACATTTGAGGACCATTTCCAGACAATGGAACGCAAAATGATACTAGTCCTGGCAAACTTGGCGTTCACCTTGGGCCTGGTGGTGGTGACGGGGGCGTATATGACGGACGCGGCTGAAATCACACACGAGGTAATGCGTATGTAATATGTGAAATGAGTTTCCTGGTGAGCTTAGAGTATTATAACACAGACTCTTCAATAATAATCTACTTTAGTGCGTTGCCGATATGGTCAATTTTTGGCTGCTACAAATGTTTACATGTGACGTTGTATCCATCAACTGGTAGATCGGTCTGTTTGTTAGTGTGAATAAATTGAAGAACTAGTTTGGAGGATCTCGCGCATTTGTTTGTCCTAATAACCTTAATTTGATAGTGGATGGTGGGAAACTTGTTTCAGTAGCTGCAAATCGGATAATAATTATATAAGAATTTTAATGTTCCTTATTATTTTAATGTTCACAACTCTGTTTCCAGGCCTCGCTGATATCAACTGCTATATTCCATTGTGGCTGGGAGTTTGTGAGACCTCGAGTTGGTCTTCGTACTTTAGTGGTTGTGGCTATCCAGCGGAGCCAAGTACCAGTATACATGACTGCGTTTGGAATCATCACATTGTCTTACACCAATTTTATCACAGTAAGCTTTTTGTAACTATCCTATTGCTGAATGCCTTATGATTAGTTTCTGGGGTACAGGAATCTTAGTCCGTGGACTTTGAAGCTAAGCCAAGTTTAGCTTAAGACTAACTATACCGCTCGTATTATCAGATGATATTGTACCTTAACACGTGTGTAGTAATATTCGAAATAATATGTCCAGTTAAAACTTAATCACCGTGTGTCTTGTATAAAGATCAATTGTTTCCACAAGTTCCAGAAATCCATTAAGTTAAGCGATAAACATTGGATCTTATTAGATTTTTTTTGACATATCATCTAAAATCTAGGTTTTCGTGGAAATTTCGCATCCAAGGTTATTAAAAGAAAATAATAGCTGACTCAACTACCTTGATCAAATGGGTCAGACATTGGCTGATGGAGAACTCATAATGTCTCCAATATTGGGATGCATGTACGAGTATAAAGAGAGTGATGAATGCAAAGAAAGCGCGGTAGGTCTGTCAGGTATTTGGCACACGGTACTGTCGGCCCTGTAATGTAACTGGCGTGGAGAGATGTTCCTATGTTTGTAAAATTGCGATTCAACAAAAACCCAAGTAACATTTGATATTTTCCCATTCAGGTACTACGATCGTCGTACTCATTTTTCGCCGTAATGATTTAAATTTTATTAAAGTGTTAATGGAAACATTTCGAGGCCAGTTTCTAATATTCTTACTAAGTACTACTTAGAACTTTATTATAGAGCTATCACAATACTGGCCTTAAATAAATAGACAAACATATGTGTGTTATCTAAAGTAATCAAGCACTGCATGGAGGGTATCAGTCGAACGGTGGAAATATTTGGCACTCAGTGTTCCCTGTCTATCCCACAAGGGATTTGGTGCGTGAGGTTAGGTTAGAATTGAATTGAATCTTATGAATATATCATTTGTTATTCTTGCGTTCCTTGTAGTTTGCATATATCGTGGGCAATAATAGTCACTCGTCGTTGTTATCTGCTAATTTGCTCTTTTGTAACGTAAAGAAACCATAATCAGATGCGTAATCCCCTAAGAGGTGGGCAGCGGAGCGCAGTACACTCCCACGTTTCACCGGTAACTTTAAAGGAACGGAATAATTTAAAATGAAACTGAAATGTAGTATTGAATTATAATGAAAAAAAAAATTCTTTGTTTGTAGTGACACCGAGTGATGTGTTTAGGAACCAGTTCAAACTTTCCAGACGGGTGTGTGGTTGGTTAGGGTTGTACGTTTTATACGTATATTGAATAATTTTATCGGATAGCTATACGAGTAAAGGGGATTATTCAGGAATGGTTAGGTTTTGAAGCATTATGCTTGGAACTTGCGCGGCAGCCAAAAACAATTGAGGACCAGTAGTGAGATGAATGAAATGGAAATAATTGTTTCAATTTTGTATAACCTATGCATAAGTTACTGCATCTATGGTCGAGTTGCAAGGGCTTCTGCTGATCAATATATTTTTAGTTCGTTGCCTGAATCTGGTAAAGTTTTGTCCTTTTCTAACTTGAAATACCTAGAATTATCTTGGACTTTGTTTTTATGCCCGGCACCGCTTTATAGCAATAGTAACGTACCCTTATTCCATGGGACGTATCACCAAACAGGTGAATCGCAGGAGTATGACACTCTTCTGGCTACCCCTTCAGGGAAACAAGCGTGGTTGTGTTTACAATTTGTCCCGCTAAGAATTAAGTTATTTGAGGATCAACATTCGATCAAGCCAGGAGTCTTGTTCGTTGCTATTCATATCCAACCACGTACCTACTTCTGAAGTAGTCTTGAGTAGTAAATAAGGCTTTTGCGCCACCCGAGTCAACGAGCAACACAAACATCGGTGAGACCGGATTCTGTTCGTGAAGGTTCGAGCAAATAACTTGGGCCGGCATTAAAGTACTTTCATTAGGGCTTATGTTTACTGCTACATTCATTGTTTCTACTTAAGCCAGCATTGTAATCATGATCAGATCTCTTTGTAACGATTGTTTCTTGGACCTAGATCTTATCGTGCTCTCATGCTGGCCAGGTGCGCGTTCGCAGTGAATAACTACTAAACTTTTTCGCGAGATTTTAGTAAAAAATCGAGTGAACTCTGTGAAATAATCTGTGAAATTCACCCGAATTTTGTTAAATATTCGCGCGAACTTCAGAAAATATTTTCAAGAGATAATACAAATGGAAATATTTTTTTTAATGCGTTGATTCGACATGTGAAGAGTTTAGTGACATAAAACTAAATCGGTGTATATCCGTCGTACTACGTACGTCTACAAACAATACTCTAAATTATTATAATAATAATTTCATGTCAAGTTTCTTACGGGATAGGTAGAAAGCATGGATAACCAAATATCTCTGTTCCTACAGACCTGATCTGCTCTATATACATTCAGCACTCTCTTGATAGCCACATGTCAATTGCGGAGTTTGACTCTATTATAGTACCTATTTGATATCCCTCGTCATTTGCATCCATCCCTATTTGGATTCGCAAACTACACATTGCAGGTGTTACCTTAATTATTTTTTTTAATTGTACTGTATTTGACACCCAATAAAGTAATCGTTGTATATCACTAGTATTTTTTTCAACTCTCTTCCGCTCAGACATCTGGATGTTAACAGCCTATACGTCAGCGAACTGGGGATGTTTGCATTGCGCTCGGAGCGCGACATAATAATTTGTATTTTAAGCGCTCGTCGACGAATCGCAGCAGTTGTCGTGTACGAGTCGGTAATATTGAACTCGTTTTTGCATTAACATTGTAGTTTAACAGCATCTTTTTAACATGACGCTGTAAGAGAAAGTATACGGAAAATAAATTAAAGTTTATAAGAAAAATCTGCGAGAGCACACAAAACATAATACAGTGTAATTAGGTACAATGTAATTAGGTACATTAATTACAAGTACAAAGTAAGTATCGGTATAAGGCGGGTCGCTTACGACGCGACGACACGACAGCGACTGTTCGTATCGTGGTAAACGGCTTCAGATGAGTGGTATATTTTTATTATACATTTGTATTGATCAAATTGTTATATTTTAGGAACGCCACTGACATCTAGTCGCTGGCATAGCGTTGGGATTCTAACTTCCCCGTGTGGATACGTCTTTAGTTATGTAAGAGTGTTTACACATTGGGAATAATACGATATGGGTTTATTAATATTTTAGTTTTGTTTATTGTTTGCTCACCACTAGCAACACAAGCGTTTGTTTAACCCTGTGACCGGAACAGTAGTGGCGCGTGTGAGATAAATATTTTTTTCTCAGCGTTGAGTCATAGGTTCTCAAACTTATTCGATCCACATTTATTATGAATGACAGGTAGCGCTATCTAGCGCTATTTAACAATATATGTAAAATTTTCTAGCGCTTATAGGATTTTGTGCTATACCGTTAAATCACACACTTTTATATATATAACTAGTGAAATCCCTATATTTTATATGACATACAATTTCTGATTTTTTAACTGGTATTTCAATCACAATAATTTAATTTTAATGAGGTATTACGGCCTGGGCAGTAGGCACAGTACGTGCCCTGGTGCGTATGAGCTGTGCTCTCCGACGCCCAACCCACGTGCCTAGCGTGTAGTTTGGGAATTCGAAATTGAATTACCGTAGTAATCACATTAGAAAACTATTAAAAGTCACGAGGTACCTACAATCAAACTTGTACGACAATATTTCACTATTTTAGATCGGGCCGCCGGTTCTGTGTCGTTACTCAAAGAAACTCGAAACTGAACCGCGAGCGGTTGCCAGTTTTGAAATGCTTCAGCAATTCCCCGATACTAACGCTACAAAACTGGTTGCGACCGCGTACTGGCCGCGAAAGTTGTTCGGATCGCATTCCGGTCGGTTTGCAGCGAATGTAGCGGTTCACGTGTAGCGTTTGTAGTGTTGCCGACAAATTTAATACAATGTTGAGAACGTATGAACGCGATGTTATTGTTTGCGACCATCGTATTATGTGTGAGACGTGAAAAAAATGAGTAAAAATATATTTGTAAAGTTGCACGGTTTCATTGTTAATACATATATGTCACATCACGCATGTAATCCTCGGAGAGGTAAGCAGAGGAGTGTTTTTCAATTGCGAGCGCATATCCAGACGTCAAATTACTACTAGAAAATGTAATGAAAGTAACCTTACGCCTGTAATCCCAGAACACTCCCACGTTTCAGCAGTTACGTTTACGTCCCCCTATGGAATAGGTGGTGAGCCTATTGCCATGCATCGGGCACACATCCAGACTCCGAACCACTATTAGACAGTCTAATTTAAAAAAATAGTAGTGTTTGACCCCGGAATAGGACCCGAGACCTCGCGATCGGCAGTCGCACTTGCAACTGTAGCTGCATATCTACAGTAATATGAGCGCGCGTCCCACATGGAATGCTGATTCTGCATAACGCTACAAGCATCGAGTATTATAAACAAGACTACGTCACTCTGACTGGCCAATCAGGAGATGCATCCTCAAACGCGCTATCCAAGTTCCGTAGAATCACAGTATACATAAAAAATAAGGACCGCGTTCCCCTGGTGGTGACGTCGCCTGGCGGGAGCTCTCCCCTTTTCCTCCACACAACCAAAACGACCAACGAGGCTGATACCTAATGTTTTAATCCATCGTCCAGAGGCGGGCGTAAATGGCTGCGTCACAGTTTCCTTTTAACTATTGCAGCCGTTTACAAACAATTTTGT